>PVJH01022575.1:8321-36498 GCA_004026705.1 Nesogale talazaci
CCCCCCCCCCCCCCCCCAACGCACAGATCACCAGCACTGGCACCAGCACTACCACCTGCACCCTCACTACGAGCTCCACCTACACGGGACACACCTGCAGTTCTGATTCCTGCTCATTCCTCAAGCCGCAGCCCAGATTGTGGCCGCCGAGACTGCCTGTCGGGGCCGCTCCCTCTGCTCAATCCCCGAAGTTCCAGTGATGGGTCCCTCTCAGCTGACGCAGGCCAGAGATGACCTGATAGGCCTTTCAAATCGTCAGTGCAGACATATGCACCAGAGCTTCGGAATGAGCTCCAGGGTTTAATACAGAGGCCATGCCATCTTCCGGTGGGGGGGGTCAGGGGAGCGGCCGAACTGGAGGCTTGTCTTATTGCTGCCCTGAGCCACAGTCAGGAAAGCAACATATCAGCTTGGCCATTCATACTTTCCACGAGTTACGCTTTAATGTCAGGCCTCTCACCTTTACAAGACTCATCTGGTAGAACAACCTTGCGGTACCTTTCGTGAAAATGCGGGGAAAGACGTGGTTCATTCACCCCGTGTCCTTCCTACGAGGAGTCACACGACCATTTGCAGCTTGTGTTTCGTTCCAGGAAGACATTCTATTTCTACTGATAAATTAGTTAGCATGCTGCCCGGCGTTAGAGATGAGAGCTATGTAAGTCTGGGCGCACCTCATTTTTTTTTTTTTTTTTTTTTGCTAAGCAGCTAGACAAGGGAATGCCAGCATCTATCGCCTGTGTGTTGTAATTTGCTCAGCTGTGGAGTCCAAAGGTACGTACTCCTTTTGCTTCTCTGTGAGTGGGCTCGTTTCCTTTGGTGTTCCAACCTCTCAGTGTGAGTCTGGAAGTCCTCTGGGGAAGCCTTCAGTGGACCCTTGACTAGCACCTATTTATGACCCGCGTTGGCTGCTGGGGAGACAAGGGGGCTTTGAGCAGGATGCAGCGATCCTGGAGCGCACATGCTAGTAGGGAGGGTGGCTGTGGGTCAAGATGATTGGGAAGCCAGGTCAGGTGTCTAGGGGACATGTGAGAGGATGGGAGACAAAGTCAACTTACTCTCGGGGGTCAGGGCGGGGGCGGGGTGGGGGGAGATGTGTTGGGAAGGCTCCCTGGAGGAGGTCAAGGTAGGAACGATTTGGGGAACACAGCGAATGCCAGGTTGCACCAGAGCAAGTCCCCTGAACATGGCTACGCCAGCCCCGGCTCAAACACACGTTTTAAACAAGCAAGACACGCATAAACACATCGTGTTGATTGGTGGGCAGCGGCAGACACGTTCTCTCAGGAATATACTTATCTAGTCATGTCAGGAAGTTTAAAAATCAAATCAAAACAAACAAACAACATCAGCAACAACAATAATAAAACCCACCCATGCAAACAGTGGCTTCTGAAGGGCTCTGTGGGGTCAATTCAATGTAAGACAGAGGGCTCCCTTTAGAAGCTTATGGCAACTGTCTAGTGAAATTTTTTTGGGGGGGCATCACTGCCCTCTGGTGGTGGGAGTAGGAGGCCCAACCTTGCTTCTGGAGAGCGGCTGCTGGATTTGAACCTCCAACCCAGTGGGACGCCGCCCCGTGAACAACCACTACGCTACTGGGGCTCAGCCCTGTCTACTGAAATTTTAAAGGAGCCATCTTGATAGATTTTCATGGAGGACATGGGACAGTCACACAGGCTTATTGGAAGCAGTTTTAAGGAAACAGAAAAACAACCTTCCCCCGCCCCTTCCCCTCCCTCCACCCTAACACCACCAGTGAGAAAAAGGCCTGGAGAGTTGGGTTGAAGGGCTTTTTTTCTGCTCCCCCAGAAGAATGCGTCTGTTTGTGTTTAAGGACACCATGAGGTCCAGCCTTGATTTGGTTTGGTTCCCCAAACTCAAAGAGCACTTACACAGAATTGGAACCCCACAGGGGAACTCGGTGGACTGTCTGTTTGGCAGCTAGCCCATGAGCTCTGCAAGTTCGAACCCAGATGCCTCCTGGAAGAAAGAGGAGGCTGTCCACTTCCATAAAGATCCGAAGTTGTGGAATCCCCCCCAAGGGACAGTTCTGATAGGCTCAAGATGAGTCCGAATCTGGTCGAGGTCAGTGAGTTTGAGAGTGTAAAGGACTCTTTGGGGGAGGGGCTTTGGGGGGAGGGGGTTGCCAGTGCTTGCGAGGCCAGTCCTATTCAGGGTAGCTCTGCGCTCTTCGGAGTGCCACAGTGCCCGGTCTTGGGACATCCTCACGGCTACTGTTAACTGCGAGCCATAGTTACAGCCACTGTGTCAACCCATGGCCAGCAGAATCGCCCTCTTTTTCACTGACCCTCCACTTTAGGCACAAACACTCCTGATAGACTGTCCAATGGATGTGAGACCAAGTATTGCCAGTCCTGCTCTGAAGGAGCATCCCGGCTGTACTTCTCTCAAGATGGGTGCATTTGTTCCTGGGGCCGTGCAGGGCACGTTCACTGCGGCTCTTCCACTCCGGTCTGGACTGGGGGAGGGCTAGAGATATGGAAACACTGCCTTCAGGAGAGGACAGGTGAAGGATACGGTGAGGAAAGCAGAGCTTTGCATGGCGACGTTTCGGTTTCTTAAGTGGCTTTATGGATGTGGAGAAGTACTTTAGGATGTACCCTCCTGAGGGTGCATAAATTCTGAATGCTGAGCATTGCCTTTTTATGTACATCTTACCTCCTCCTGACTATAGTGGAGACTCGTTGAGGGTAGGCATTGACTCTCCAGCTGTCTGTGGGCTCTATGATCCTCAGTTAACTAAGGACAGGGAGGATATTGCTGTGGCTGGAACATATGCCTGAGGGTCAGACTGCCTGGGATTAGCCAAGATAAGTTAGATGGGCTTATTTAACCCTGCAGGACATTCACTGTACAGCGGGGAATCACAGAAATATCTGAAGGGGCTATTGTGAGCTAAGAAGAAAATACACATAAGGAGCTTAGCATTGTGCCTGGCACACAGTAGAGGGTCAGGAGATGTGTTCCGATTGGTCTCATATGCATTATCTGTAATACTAAACCACTTAGGGCAGCCAGTGCACTACGGTTGTAGAAACACATAACCGAAATCAGCAGCACCTTCTCAACTCAGTTAGCTGACTTTACTTAAGTGAGTCTCATTTCCAAATGAAGTTTAGTTTTAAAATAACATTTAGAAAAACTTGTGGTTTGGGCTCAAGTTTACAGAGCAAATTAGTTTCCTCTTCAGCAATCTTGACTCATTTGTTTCGTAACATTAGTTGCAATTCCCTCAATGTAACGGCACCCCTTTTCCTCTTCCTCCTTGGGTGCCCATACCCATCTGTCCTCCTTCTCTGCCTTCTGAGCTTTGTTTGGGGCCCACTGCTACCCTCTGGTCTCTTATGGTTAATTGTTCTGAGCAGTATGTTCCTTCTGAGTTCTCATGTATTTGCTTTATAGGCCTGTCTATTGTTTGGCAGAATGGAGTTCCCCAGTCCGGTGGATTCAGCTCCATGGTTGAAAGATACCTGAGAGTCACAGTCTCTTTCTCTATCAGATAGGTGAGTCTAAACATTCTGTACAGTTGTGGATTTTGCTCTGCATTGCATCCCTCCTTTTATCCAGGACCATTTGTGGGCCCAACCAGAGACATTGGTCGTGATAGTTGGGCACCACCTTGCTCTTCTGGTCTCTGTGCAATGGAGGCTGTGTTTTATTTAAGATTCCGCGGGACTGCTTATTTCCCACGAGTGTTTGATTTTCTTCATTCTTTATTCCAGATGGGGAGAGACCAATAGTTACATCTTAGATGGTCTCAAGTTAGCTTTCAAGGCCCTGGCCACTACTCACCACAGTAGGATGTCGAACGCTGGCTCTATGAACTTGTAGATAACATTGTTTTATTGTTTCAGTCAGCAGCCTACTCTAAAGGAACAGCTCCTACTCTAAAGCCATCAGTAACATTCTCAGATTTGGTCTAGAACCGGTCAATTTGTGGTCATCTTGGCTACTCAGCAAAGGGGACCTCTCCCTGCTTCCAGCTCTGGCCTTCACACCTGGGGGTCCCTGGACCCAGTGCTTCTCCTGCCTTACTTCTGCCTGGTTGTTTCTCCCCCATTTAATGACTTTCAGAAGGATCAGGATTCATTGATGTGTATGCTTCCTGATGTATGCTGGGTAAGTAAAGAGAGAGAGAGTTCTAATCTGGATTTTCCACCAGGAGAGGGAGGTAGTTTCAGAACTTTCATAGGTTTTCATGTGCACACACATGCACAGAGTTGGCCTTCTACATGGGTACTTGTGTAGATGTCAGTGGTGTGCTGGGAAATGCCAAACACTGGTCCCCTGAGGTGTGTGTGTATGTGTGTGTGTGTGTGTGTGTGTGTGTGTGTGGAATGGGGAAGCCCCAACTTGTAACACTTGCCAGTTTCTGTGGTATAAATACTCCCACCATGGCTGGTGTCAAGCTACAAACTTTGCATTGTGATGGTCAAGTGGGAAAGTGGTGTGCAGTAGAAGCACAGCATTCTGTAGAGCCAACAGATGCAAGTGATCCCAACAGCATGGATAATCATAAAATGTATTCATATTAGTAAAGGAGACATTTCAAGTAGTGAGTATCATCTTTATTTTGAATATGATCTCCTGGTTTGTAAGTTTATATGATTTAATTCTTAGTAGCAGTTGCACTGAACAGCTGGCTCACCACAGTTTTGAGACTGGGGCCATTGGCTGCTCTGATCCTGAACGAGCTGGCTTCAGCACATCCCTGCACATGGTCCCCACCACCTTCTCTTTGAACTGGTGCCTCTCACATTCCAGCAGGACTTTCTATGCAGATTTGCCCAGGTATACATCTGCTCAAACATACCACTGCCCTTGAATGGTCCATAGCAGCCCTACAGGTCTGTGTCCAATTTGCCTTCTCTGGCTTTGAGACTTTAAGGGGATAGACGGCCTCATCTTTCTCTGCAAGAGCATCCGGTGGACTAGAACCATCGACCCTGTGGTTAGTAGGCCAATACGGAACCTTCTATCCCACAGAGGGACACACTGACTTGTAAAAAGATACGGGGCCACATCTCTTGCTCAGCCCTGCTCACCCCCTAGCCACCCCCAAACGCTTATGCTCGCACGGGCACATTGGCACGCTGAGGCAAGAGAAAGAGACAACCACAGAGGAATGACTGAAACGGAGTGGGGTGGGGGAATGAAGGCCAGGGATAGGGAAGACAGCCATCAACTGGGGTGGGGAGTCTATGGCAGACACGGAAAAATGGAAGGAGGAAATTCCATGGTGAGTCTCTACTCCGCTCCCACTTGGACTGTCAGGGGATGCAAATATAGGAGTCGCTGTCCGTCTTGCCGACTGCAGCTGGCCAGAAGGCTGAAGGCTTGGGCAGGAAGCAGCAGCTATGCAAATCATCTGCTGCTTGGGGAGACCTTTCTCGATGCCTGGAACGCTGTCGCCTGGGACACCACAGCACCAGCGGCCCCAACTCTCGGGCAGACAACCTTCTGAAGAGTTGGGACAGCGACCTGGCATTTCATCTCAAAATGGCAGCTGGGAGATGTTAGCACGTCCTTCTCTCATTGGGAGAGTATGCTTTTCGAATAAATCGGGATTCCAAATGCTCTTAATTAGACTCCCAGCCAAAGGGTTTTCTCTTTGAAGTTGGTTGATTACCCCAGGCAAAGCTGGGCGCCACTGAACCGGGCCGGCACCTGCTGTAATCCGGAAGAAGGCTCCGGGCTCCGGGCGGAATGTGCTCAGAATGTCAGGAGGCCCGGCTAACGGGATCCAGGCTGAGGAACAAAGTGCCTGCTGCAGAATGGCCTGTTCCTCCAGTGATGTGGTCTGGAAAATGTCTGTGTGCCCAAGTGCTGTCGACTGAAGACACAGAGCCATCATCTTCCAAGGGGCCCGTGAGGGTCTGCTCTGTGAGGACGGGATGAGCCCCCAGGGAGCCTCGGGAGCTGGGGGGCAGAGGGGACAGGGTGTTTCTTGCCCTGGACGCTCATGCAAATGACTTCTCAGTTCCTAGACTTAAAAAAAAAACCCAATGGGAGGGAGATTTGCTCACAGTCTCCTCTCTGGTCAGCCAGCACCATGAAGGCTGGGGAAGAGGCCAGAAGTCCAGGACCGTGTGGGCGGCAGCACGGCAGTCCTTGGCGACGACTCCCCAGCCCCTGCCCTGCCCAGAGTGGGTTGGTGGAGCCACGTGGAAGTCTGGAAGAGAGATTCCTTTGGCACAGCTGTGCAACAGAGGCCAAGCTCCCTTCCTGAGCCCAGCCCTGTGAGTGAAGGGCCCCGGGGCACGCCGGCTTGTTGAGTTCCAGCTCTGAATGTGGACCTGGATCTTTGGCAATTGAGGGGAAGACCTGGTGGATTCACCTCCTCTCTCCTTTGTGGGAACACCAGCCAGTGTGTCTCAGGATTCCTTCGTCTATGTTTCTGATGCTATCAACAGTGATTTTTATTCAATCCTTATTATGATGGAAGCCAAACAACCAACTTTCCTAAGAGCCCACGCTAGGGTCGAATGAATCATCCCTGAGATGTTATTTCCCTGCTCTTGGCCGGGGATGCTGGCTTTCTCCCACAACAGGCCACTGCGGAGGCCAGGCCATCTTCAGAGGAATCTCCTTTTGTTAGGGTTAGATGAGTTTCTTATGTAATCACATCTCCACAAGCGGCCCCGAGCCGGCAGGAGAGGGATCAAGGTGGTCCCCTCGGGATGCCTATTCCACTAACCTTCCTGGGAACTGTGTCCTCCCAAGAGACTCCATTGGACCGCGTGCCAAATGGCAATGCTTTCTGCAGATGCTCACCATGTCAAAGAGGCCAAGGGCGTCCGAGAGCTGACCCTGTTGGTTTAGTGTTGCATCTCCAAGACAGTGGCATGAGTATGCTTTTGCTGTAAGCATCGAAAGACACCGGTCTCAGAGCACCGCCTTTGGGCTCTGGGAGTGATAGATTCTAGTCTGTTTCGATTCTCACTAGCCATGTGCAGGCCATCTGCTCATTTTCGTCGGCTAAGTGCATGTACCTCTTCAGGTTACCCCTGGGTGGTTTCAATTCTTGACACACTTGGGCACAAACCCAAAGATTAGAGGTCCGAGTCTTATCTACAGCGGTCGTCTTCAAACTACGCTGTGGCACGCTGAGGACATTTACCTGGCCTGCCCGGTGTTTTTGCCACCACTGTCTGTCCTGCTTAGGAGCTGAGATGTTAACTGACTCATCCCAGGCCCGCAGTGAATTTGTTCATAGATTTTTTAAAAAAACTATAGTCTGGACCTCCAATGGTCTGAGGGACAGTGAACTGGACCCCTGCTTAAAACGTTTGAGGACCCCTGATCTACAGGGATGGCAGAAGAAAGGTGTGGTGAGCCAGTTCTGAAAATCATCCCTTGAAAGCTCTGTGGTAGACAGTGCCACTCTACCATGCATGGGGGTCACCGGGGGTTAAAATGGACTCATTGGCAACCATTTACTCCCATAGGGCTGTCATGGGGATCAAAGGAGGTGGTATACGGGGACCATTCAGTAGGCCAGTGAATGGTGGCTGCTGTCATCATTAACTGTCCTGCCAATGATTAAGTACCTCTGTCTGAGTTCAGATTAAGGCAGTGAGGGACTTGGACTAAGATCTGGTGTGGGATGGAAGAGGGCAGGAGGAGGAGGTGGCCCCCGAAAGGGTGTGGTGTGGCGATGTGGTGACAGCCAGGTGTGAGCGGACAGTTTGGGGAAACTGGTCCCACACAGAGGTGGGGAATCTAATGTGGCATGCTCCGACAACACGCTGGACTGTCCTTAAACTCTTCATGTTTCAGATCGATTCCCTTTGATCAGGGCTTGACAATCCAAGAGCAAGTTAGCTTGCAATGCTTTTCATTTTTTAACCTCCTTCCTCACAGACTGCACATTGTACTCACCTAGAGCTACCTGTTGCATGTGTCGCTGGGTGATCTCTTCCTTCAGGCGACCTGGCAAAGACACAAAGGGAAACCACCCGTCAGTCCCCGGTGGGCTGGAGGAAAACATTAGTCCGTGAAGGTGCTGCAAAGAGAAAAATAAATCGGGCAGAGTGAGGGGATAAGAGAAGGGAGACCTCGAAGACAGGGAGACAGGGGAGGGGGCAGACATACTGATGCCAAGATATCCTCCTTTATTTTTATTAAAAAAATTCATTTACTTAGTCTTTTATTGGGGGAAGGGGGTGGGAAGCTCTTACAAATCCATCACTCAGCAGTATGAAGCACATATGAAGTACATATGTTGCCATCAACATTTCTCAAACATTTTTTTCTCTAATTGAGCCCTTGGGCAAAGACACATTTCATCTCCGAATTCAACAACCTCGGTTCTCGCCTCTTGTGTGCTTGTCCTTCCCTGGGCAGTGCAAGCCGTTAAGTGCTGGAGTCTGAGCTGAAATGTCACTGTTCCACCCCTCCTCCTTCCTGGTGACCTGCTTTGGTGAATCCCAGGCTTGAAAGCCTTGTGGGGACCATCTAGGTCACTCAAGGGGTTGTTATGAGGAGGGCTGGGCTGTCCAGCAGTAAACAACAGTGAGGACAGCAGTATTCGTACTCCTTGGGAGAGTTCTAGTCTCTTAAACAGCTCTCTCTGTCTCCTACAGCTTATAGGGAAGCAGTTTGGGTTTTTGTTTTTTTCCTAATTTGCAGGGTCACTTTTTTTTTTATTACAGTTCTACTCTGCCTCTACACTACTCGGTCACCATGAGCTTGGGTCAACTTGACAGCAACTGATCTAAGAGCTCACATTGGCAAAAGGCGGCAAACTCTTCCCGGAATCTCATCAACACGGTGATGGAAGCGATGATATTAACGTTTTCATTTTTATTATAAAGTCCTTTCCTTTACGTCTGCTCTCCCCTCCTGGCACAAATTATTGTCGGTTTAAAAACCTGTTCTCTTCCTACGTGTTCGTTGAGTTTAAATTTTGGTCTCTAACAAGTCTTCGGGAGGTTTCTGTGCAACAGGCCCTTTGAATAAAAACAATGCATTGATTTTTCTGGATCTTTCTAAGGTACAATTATAATGAAGAGAGCATGCTGTGGTGTTATGCTCTGTGTTTTGTGTTCTTAAAGATTTTTTATATGATCACTGTTGCCAGTGATCTCAGCCAGTAGTTAGAAGATGTCGCATATAAAAAATAGAGTTCTACTTTTGTACATAATCATGCCAATGGATACACCATGTTGAGTGTGAAATAGAACACACACAGGGAGAAGTGTGCAAAACACAGTTGCACACTCAGGAACTTGGCCAGTATCTACAGTGTCACATTTCAAAGCTATATGAGACCATCTTCCTTCTTGAAACTATGTGAAGTCACCACATCTGTAAAAGAGGATAGTTTTTGTTGACAATAATCTTATTCTGGCCCTCAGAGTTGATCATCTGGTAATGAAGCCATGGAATCCCAGGTTGATTCAGTAAAGGTGTAGTGTATAAAGCAAGAGAGGTGATCCCTCCAGGGCACTCTGCAGTGGTTGGACCATGGGGGTAGGTGGCTCCAGGAGCTATGCTATACAAGGGACATTAGCAAAACAGAAAATATCCAGAAGATGCTGACTGGGATCCTGAGGGGTGTGAAACCATTTCATTAAGAAATGTGGGTCTACTATGTGGACCAACTATGTCCCAACTATGTGGACAGCCCCCTTCCCCACAGAAGAATTCGCTTCAGAGGATAGCACTGAAGCTGCAGCTCAGGGAGAGGGACACGTCTGATCAGAGCACACAGGAGCAAAGGAAGGGGGAGGAAGAGAGGGTGGAGCACATCCTGGTCCAGCAAGCCTTGAGGACGATATTCCTGTTCAGAGCAGTCAAAGCACAGAGAGGACCATAGGGCCTGCCCGCACTATGAGACACTACATCTCTCCACCGTGTCTCTCAGGCCCTCTTGGGCTCCCTGCCCTCACACCTACCCTGCATCCAAGTGAGTTTCATAGCCAGGCCTCTCCTGGGCCTTCCCCACATGTTGTCTACCCAATGATCACACCTCCCCCCACTCCATCAATGAAGGAATCAGGAGGAGGCATTTCTCTCCTGGTTGCTGTCAATTCCTGGAGGCAAAAGGCCTCACTATCAACACCCTCTTACCAGTGGAGTCTTCCTTCACTCCCCGCACACTGGGTTTTCTTTCTTTCTTTTTAAAAAATCATTTTATCGGGGGCTCATACAACTCTCATCACAATCCATACATATGTCCATTGTATGTCAAGCACATTTGTACATTTGTTGTCTCCATCATTCTCGAAACATTAGCTTTGTATATAAGCCTTTGGCATCAACTCCTCATTTTTCCCCTCCCTCCCCATTCTCCCTCCCTCATGAACCCTTGATAATTTATAAATTAGTATTATTTTGTCATATCTTTTTTTCTTGTATCACTGCCCTGGTGGGAGTAGGAAGTTCAGCTTTGCTCCTGGAGAGCTGCTGCTGGATTTGAACCATCAACTCTGTGGGCCGCAGTCCCGCACAAAACCACTACGCCACCAGGGCTCAGCTTATTTTGTCATATCTTGTACTGTCTGATGATTCCCTTCACCCACTTCCCTATTGTCCATACCCCAGGGAGGAGGTTATATGTAGATCCTTATCATTGGTTCCCCCCCTTTTTTTGGGGGGGGCATCACTGCTCTCCGGTGGTGGGAGCAGGAGGTCCAGCCCCTCTGCTGGAATTGAACCTCCGCCCCAGTGGGCCGCAGTCCCGCGCACAACCACTACGCCACCGGGGCTCAGCCCGGTTCCCTCTTTCTACCCCACCTTCCCTCCAACCTCCCAGTATTGCCACTCTCACTACTGGTCCTGAAGGGATCATCTATTCTGGATTCCCCATGTTTTCAGTTCCTATCTGTACCAGTCCACGTCCTCCAGTCTAGCCAGATTTGTAAGGTAGAATTGGGATCATAATAGGGGGTGGGGGGGTGGGGGGAAGGGGGTAGGAAGCATTAAAGAACTAGAGGAGGGCTGAGCCCTGGTGGCGTAAGTGTTTGAGTGAGGGACTGCAGCCCGTGAGCTTGGTGGTTCAAATCCAGCAGCAGCTCTCAGGAGCAGCACTGGGTAGCGCCCATGACTACCAGAGGCAGTGATACCTCTCCCCCCCCGCCCCCCCCCCCAAAAAAAAAAGAACTAGAGGAAAGTTGTTTGTTTCATCATAGCTCCACTGCACCCTGACTGGCTCATCTCCTCCCTGCAATCCTTCTGTAAGGGGATATCCCGTTACCTACAGATGGGCTTTGGGTCCCCAATCTGTGCTCGCCCTCATTTACAATGATATTATTTTTAGTTCTTTGATGTCTGATATCTGGTCTCTCCAACACCTTGTGATTGCACAGGCTGGTGTGCTTCTCCCATGTGGGCTTTGTTGCTTTTGCTGGGATAGATGTCCGCTTGTTTCCTTTCAAGTCTTTAAGATCCCAGCGCTCTGGGTTTTGAGGCCTGATTTGAGCTCCCTCCTGCCCTCCCAGACAGTCTCTGACTTCAGACGGGGAGCTCTGCATTTCTGTTTCATCTCTATGCCACAGCCCTGGATATGTCCAGGAGCTCAGGCCAAAAGCAGCAAATTTATCTCCATGCTAATGACAGCAAGCTTCGTGCTGAGAGAATTCAGCCATCCCTCCTCTCCTTCTTATTCTGTCCAAACCTGGGGTCCTCAGACCCAGTAGGTTAGGGAGCCTGTTATCTCCATAGGAAGAAAGGCCCTGCCTGCTAGAAAATGCAGTGAGGTACCAGCCAAAAGGCTATTTTTAGAAGCTTATCTGGTGAGATTTTTTTTAATTGCCATGTGATGGGAGATGGCAGCCAAGGTTAAACCAAAACTCTGCCTCATTAAACACATGTTTTATTTGCTACCCTCTGTGCAATAGAACCGAATGATGCCCGGTCCGTCGTGACGCTGAAACCCACTGTGACATTCCCTGTGCTAGTCCATCTGTTGAGGGTCTTTGCTGTTGTCCGTCCCTTCATTTTACCAAGCATGATGGCCTTTTCCAGAGACTGGTGTCTTCTGGGAGCGTATCCAAAGCACGTGAGACAAGCATCTCACCTTCCCCCTTTCTACGGAGCATTCGGGCTGCACTGTTTCCAACACAGATCTGTTTGTTCTTCTGACAAAGTACTGACACTTTCACTAGCCTTCACCCACAGCAAAATCCAAGGGCATCAATGCTTCTGCAGTCTTCCTTGTGCACTTCTCCGTGTAGGACACACAGGGGGCCATTGAAAGCATCCTGGCTTGGATCAGGTGCACCTCCAGGGACAGAGAGAAAAGACCTTCTGCCCCAGATTTTCCCAGTGCAGTGCGTCCTTGATCTCTTGACCAGGTTAATTTTGGACCCAAGCAAAACGAAGTCCTTGATGACTTCCATCTTGTCTTCATTTACCGGGCTATTGTCGATGGGTCCGGGAGTGATCATTTTTTTCCCCTTGACACTGAGCTGCGACCCACGTTGAAGGCGGCAGTCTCAGAACTTCATCCGTCAGTGAGTGCTTCAGGTCTTCCTTGCTTTCAACAAGCAAAGTTGTGCTGTCTGTGTGCCAAAGGTTGGTAAGTCAGGCTCCTGCCTCCGACCTGAGTCTACCTTCTTCTCCATATCGTCCAGCTTTTCAGATTATTTACTCGGCATGCGGATTGGATGAGTATGGTGCAAACATGCAACCCTTATACGCATCTTTCTTCACGATGGCCTCTCGTTCTGTTCAGATCGCTGCCTCATGATTCATGCACAGGGTCCACACCAGCACAAGAAGTGTTCTGGAATTCCCATGCCTCCCAATGTCATCCATCGTTTGCTATGATCCACATAGCTAAATCCCTTCGCCTAGTCAATAAAACATGAGTAAGCATTTCTCTGGTAGTCTCTGCTTTCAGACAAGATCCATCCTGGCTGATGAGATGCCTTGTCATTCTTAGAATTACTATTTATGCTTGTAAAGTTCACAGAGCTCCTAGTTCTAGTGGCTACAGCTCCCTCTTTTTTTTTGCATCACTGCTCTCTGGTGGTGGGAGTAGGAGGCCCAGCCTTTGCTCCCGTGGAGCTGGAATTGAACTGCAGTCCCATGCGCTACCTACCACTATGCCACTGGGGCTCAGCCCTACAGCTGCCTCTTTATTTACACAAGCCATCCTTCCCAGGCCAGCAACTGTGGAGAATCCTGAATCCTGTCATGGGGAAAGAGGGCCCAGTCAACCCAATGGGGACAGAGGAAGCTGAGCACCTACTGTGGGCAAAGCATGCAGAAGGCACATTTCTGGGGGGATGCACAGTGTTGGGGAGGTGCCTGGTCCTGAAGACACATCGTTGGGGAGGGTCCTCGCCAGCGAGGCACATTGTCAGGGAGCTAGGTTGCTGGGGAGATACTGCTGAGACACACGGTCAGATAGGCTCACTGCGGAGGAGTTCCTGTTACCTTGGAGGCACCTTGTTGGAAAGACTCGTGGTTGAGGAAGCACCCAGTCTAGGCAAGAGGTGCTTTGTGAAAGAGGTTTGCCATCGAGCTGTTTCATTTTCAAGAAGTCACCATGTGGGAGACACGCTCTTTCAGGGGGTGGCGGGTGGAATGCAGCCCCGTGTGCACTCCTCAGGGACAAATTTCCCTCCAGTCCCATAATGGGGGGGGTGCTCAGGCATATAAGGGGTCATGGTATAAAACACTTGTACCAAATTTTCAGGATGCCCAGGCAAAAGGACATAGAGCACCACTAGTTTACTGACCCTTCATATTGTGGAAGCAAGAAAGACTTCAATGACAGCAAGGTAGATTTCAATTCTATCCAAATAATTCATTATATATTATAAAGGCAATTCATGGAAGTGCCTGGATCCTTGCAAGTGTGAGCTGAAATGCCTCTTTCATTCCGGATGGTTCTTAAAGTCGCTGTTGAGTTCGCTAAATGACCTCTGCCATCCTTTCCGATCATGACATCCTGAGTGCTCTGCAGTCCTCTGTGAGTGGCCAGGTCTCCTGTGGCTGCCTCGTGGTCTGCTCATCTTTTGTGGACTCAGCTCAGCCATAACCTTTGAAGTGCAAGATGTACTTCATATGAAGGGAGAATTATATGAGACAAGGGAGCCATGAGGTTCCCAGGGTTTCTCGGAATCCTCCCGTGGCTTGGTCACATCCAAACATGACATGAGACACAGACAGCTCTGACATTTTAACAAGTGTGCCGAGCCCTTGCACATAAACAAACTCCCAGGCTGCTCCCACCCCTGAAGCACGGAATCATGGAATCTCAGAGACAGAGGAAACTTGGAAGCCATTCCATCCCAACTCCTGCCCAGGACAGGCATTCTCCCTAAAAGCCCAATAGAAGGTTACTAGGCTTCTACTTGTGCATTCTGTAGAAGGAACTCCCAGCTCTGCCAAGACAATGAGTCCACATCGAGATAACTTAATCCGGTTTGAGGCAGTCCTTGCTGTGAGCTTTGTCTTCCTCAGACTGAGCTCCAGATCAGCCTCCATGTGACTTGACTTCTGTCCTGTCATAGGACACACACACACACACATCTCTTATCCATAAAAATGTCCAGCTATTTAAAGGTCGCTATTATCTCTTTATCTCCACTCCCTCCAAATGTTTTCTCTTTCCATCTAAATATCTTAGAGCATCTCACACATTTCTTTTTTTTTATAAATCATTTATTGGAGGCTTGGACAGCTCTTATCACAATCCATCCCTTCAGCCACTGTGCCAAGCACATTTGTACATTTGTTGGCATCATTATTCTTAAAACACTTTCTATTTGAGCCCTTGGCATCAACTCCTCTTTTCCCTCTTCCCTCCCCAGACCCCCTCCCTCCCCTGACCCCCTCCCTCACGAACCCTTGGTAATTTATAAATCATTATTATTTTGTCATGTCTCACACTGTCCAATGTCTCCTTTTACCCACTTTTCTGTTGTCTGTCAGGAACTGATCTTTGTGATCTGTTCCCTCTTTCTATCCCACTCTCCCTCAACCTTCCAGTATTACTACTCTCTCCACTGGTCCTCAGGGGCTCATCTGTCCTGTATTCCCTGTGTTTCCAGCTCTCTTTGTGCCTGTGTACATGCTCTGGTCTGGCTGGATTTGTAAGATAGAATTGGTAAACCTAATTTTTATATTGATGTTCATTCTCTCGTGTTGTCTTTTTATAATCATTTTATTGGGGGCTCTTACAGATCTTAAAACCATCCATCCATCCACCCATTCATTGTATCAAGTGCATTTGTACATATATTGCCCTCATCCTTTTCAAAGTATGTTCTTTCTGTTTGAGCTGTTGGAATCATCTCCTCTCTTTCTCTCCCTCCCTCCCCAACTCTTTCACCCTTGTGAATCCTTGATAAACTACAAGTCATTGTTATTTTTATATCTAAAACCATCCAATGTCTGTAATAGGGAATACAACTTCCCCCTTAAGCGTCAAAATTTATTATGCACACAGATCAGTTTGAGAAGGCTTACCAGGCAAAATCTGCTTGGTTGGTCTAGAGGACGAGAGATTCACTTAAGACTGTTCTCTGGGGTGGGCTGGTGGGCTGGTTGACACCTGCTCAACTCATGTGTCTGAGGCAGTGCCTCATGGTGGTTGTCTAGAAACGCATACTTATTGCATGTCGACCATATGTTACTGAACTCAGACAATCAAGGACCTGGGGAATGGGAAAAGACCTGGCCAATAGTCACGGCTGATTAGATCACCAGAAACAACAGTGACATGTGGCGCTCTGTGTGCTGCTGGACATCTGACCCCATGGAAGTCGCCATCCCAGTTCTGGGGAGAGAGCACAGTGCAGGAGATGGCAAAAATCTGCACCCTCCCCACCCCCCGCCTTTTAAAGAGGCCCCTAGGGCTGACCTTACGCCTCTCTCATGTTAGTCTGGGTTCCTGCTGAGTCTGGCCTTGAGTTTTCTACCCACAAGCTGGGCAGTCACAGCCAATCACCTGTGCCGGCCTTGGAGTTGAGGTGAGGCCAACATCTTGGAGGCGCTGCTTTTCCACCTTGAGGGGTCGGGCTGTGTTCAAATGCCAGCTCTGTTAGGAGTGGCTTGCTCGACATTGCCAAGCTTCAACTTCACCATGTGAAAAATGGGAATAGTAATAACAGAACTGTGATAAAATCCGCTTTACGACATCTTAGGACAGAGTAAATTATCTTGGGAGGATCAAGGGATACTGTCCCGGTATATCTGATGTCCCACACTAATCTTAGGTGTTAAAGCCCTTTCTGATATATTGAAAGGATGCTACTACCACGTAAGCTGGAAGGCCCCGAAGACTAAGTAGTGAAGGGGAAATTCGAGGAGGGAGGAATAGGTGAGGGGCATCGGGAAAGGCCTCGTCGTTGAAGGCGATTCAGAAAAGAGCAGGGGTGTTGCCGTGAGTTTGAGAAAGTCCTTTCAGTTCAAGGGAACTGGGGCAACCGGTCGGGAGAGGGCAGGTCTGCACTGGTTTGTGGCAGAAGTTGGAAGGGAGGATGCAAGTGGAAGTGAAGAATTAGATTGGGTTATAATGGGACTTAGAGGGGTTTATTATAATTACAAGGGGTCGGGGCCCACGTATCATCTATTTTCTGTTCAGTTAGACTGCTATGGCATCCCAGTATGATCGAATCAAAATAAATACACAGGGTGTGCTTTTTGCCGGAGGGGCCTCTTTGACAGGGATGGTCTAATTAGTGGTTCTGTATTCTGCAGCGCCGATTCCAGCTGTGATTAGGAAGCTAGCCTTTGTACTAACAGACAAGATACACGATTACCCAAAGGTTAGATACTTGCAAATGTTAGGTGCTGTTGGCTCGGTTTCCATTGGTAGCAACCCCCATGTCCGGCAGAATGAGACACAGCTGTTACTTCTGCACAGTCATTGCCATATTTGAGGCTACGGTTCTGGCTCCTGTGTCACTCCGTCTCGGTGAGGAGCCTCCTCTTTTTTTAGCTGATCCCCTGCTTTATCAAGCTTGATGTCCTTCTTCAGGGACGGGTCCCTCCTGAGAGCCTGTCCAGTGGAACCCTCACCAGCCTTACTCCTAAGGGGCATTCTGGCTGTACTTCTGGCTTTGTCCATTCTCCGGGCCCTCCGGGATGGAGTCCATATCCGTTGATGTCACTGCAATGTATACCCACGGAGTCTTCCCCAGTCTTCTTTACTTACTTTTCAGCTTGGGCCTCACGCGCATAAAAGCAATTTAGCATATCATAGTTTGCCCTCGGTGCACCTTAGTCCTCAAAGTGACATTCTTGCTTTTGCGCACTTCAAAGAGGTCTGGAGCGCAGGATTTCACAAAGTAATAAAATAATAATAATAATAATACTCCCTACTGTTCATTGAGTTGATTCCAACTCATAGAGATTCTATAGGCTAGAGCAGAATGATGCCTGTGGGTTTTGGAGACTCTCACTCTTTATGGGAGTAGAAAGTCTCATTTTTCTCCCAAGGAACAGAGGGTGGTTTAGAACCGCTGACCCTGTGGTTAGTTGGCCAACACACAACCCACCGTGCCAAGGGGGCTCCCATGCAAAACATCCTTTGGTTTCCCGACTGCTGCTTCCATGATTGTTGCTGGCGAATCCATTTTTTCACTAGTCTATCCCCATGTTGCTTTCTCGGTCCGGTTGTGAGGATTCTGTTTTATTTCCTTTTGTCGGAGAACGTTTTTGTTCACATTACTTGACCGCCATCATTGTAGCAGAATGCAACGGGCCGGGATTGCAGGCAGGTGAGACCCCCTTAGTGGTGGGCAGGACTTTTTTGAGGGCTCTCTGAGATCTGGGTCCAGTTGTGGGTTTTTTCCTTCACTGGTGTGTGTGTGTGTGTGTGTGTGTATATATATATATGTGTGTGTGTGTGTGTGTGTGTGTGTGTATACCTGGAATGCTTCACAACTAACTTCTCCACCTGCAGTCTTGTCCAGTTCTTGCAAGAGGTCATCGAGGGCAGCTGGAGGATATGGGTACATTTGGGGATTCTGCTCATGCTTGGACAGCCAGTCTGGACCACCTTCTTTGACTGCACACTTTGCACCTGTGTTCTTTAGTGTGAGGCTTCTTCCTGCTCATCTTGGCTTTCTGGTGGCCTGGTGGCCCCAAGATGCCATCACCAGAAGGAGCCAAACAGTGCCGGTTGTGAGGATTTTCATTGTTTTCTTTATCTCAGGATGTCATCCACATGGAAGCTCATGGTCTTTGATCTTCATCCGTCAGTGCCGTCAAGTCCTCTGCGCTGTCAGCCAGTCAGGGTTTTCCACCTGTCTGTCTCAGTGAGCCTTCTTCCAATTGCGATGCCCTGCTCTTCCTATCACCCAGCCTTGCATGTGATTGGCTCAGCACACCCACTGATTCAGTAGAGGGGGACATCACTGCCCTCTGGTCAGAGTGGGAGGCCCAGCCTTGCTCCTGGAGAGGTGCTGCTGGATTTGAACCACCAAGCCAGTGGGCCACAGTCCCTCACTCAACCACTACGCCACCGGGACTCAGCCCACATACCTTTTTTTAAAACAACTCATTTGTTCCATTTGAACCTCCAAGGAGGTCCCCCAAGGGTGGACCCCTGCTGGTGTTTGAAATACCAGTGACCCAGCCTCTGGCATCAGAGCCACGGCAAGCTGCCAGTGTAAGACAAACTGACCAGTCACGCCATGGGTTAGGCACTGTAAGGCTATTTATAAGGCTGTGAGCGGGCTTCAAAAGGTCCGTGGAAAACTGGAATCAAAAGATAATGGGATTTTTCCATACATCTTCTGAAGGCCCCTGGGATTTTTAAATGCCACGGGCCTCACACAGGTTATGTGTTCAACAAGCAGGATTGAGTAAGTAACTCTTTGTAGCTTTACTACCTGGCCTCGGCATCTCT
Source organism: Nesogale talazaci (assembly GCA_004026705.1). NCBI lineage: Eukaryota > Metazoa > Chordata > Mammalia > Afrosoricida > Tenrecidae > Nesogale > Nesogale talazaci. The sequence goes on from PVJH01022575.1 coordinate 27,160, forward strand.
TCCTTACAAAGGCACGTTCTTGCCATCAGGCTGGATCCAAACTTGTTGGGATACTTTGGAGATTTCTCCAGGCAGGAACCACCCCTTCCCGCACACTGCTCTAAAACCACGGCGATAATGGATACAATGAAAAGGAGACTGTCAAGAAGATGGTGCCAGATTAGATGGCAGAGTACGTATATTTCTGACATGCAGACGTGAGATAGAAATGCCAAATGGTGAAGGCGCCTTCACCTCTTGGGACTCTGGGTTCAGGAGCAGGAGGCTGACTGCAAAATACATTATGCAAAATGAGGTACCAAGAAAGAGGAACGTGTTGCCAGACTTTGCCTAGGGCCCTAGGGCCTATCTAGTTGCAAGTCCAAGGTGAGAAAGAAAGGTACCCACTCAACTCTCCCAAGCTGCAAACCCAAGCTGCCGGCTAACTCTGACAGGTCCTGCCACACCCCCTCTACTAGCCTGGACCAGTCCCTCCAGATTGTCTTCATTAGAGTTCGTGCCAGATAGAGGGCCTGGAGAGTCTCTCAGACAGAGTCTTGTTTGTAGACATATATAGGGAGATGATAGAAAAGTAGATGGATGTATGGATGAGTAGGGAGGTAAGTGGGTAGATAGGTAGGTAAGTAGATACAATAGGATTCACTAAAATGGGTCTGTATATCCAGATGCTCAGATGGGAGGGGGAAGAGTATTTTGTTAAAAAAAAAGATAGTTAACAAAATCAACAGTAGGAACACAAATTCATGAAAGTAATCTTCTGGTTGGGCAGAAAGAGCCTTCCTGGTGCAGAGGTGTGGGAGGTTGAGTTCATCTGAGGGTGTAGCGCAGAGCATACAATGCACCAGTGGATTTCAACCTTCCTACTGCTGTGATCCTTTCATACAGCTCCTCGTGTGGTGCTGACCGCCGCCCCCCACCCCTGACCATAAAATTATTTTCGTTGCTATTTCATCACTGTCATTTTGCTACTGCTATGAATCGGGAGACCCCTGTGACAGGGTGGTTCAATCCCCAAAGGGGTTGTGACCCACAGGTTGAGAACTGCTGCTCTACGAGAACCACAGTGGTGTGTGCCAAGTCTCTCTCGCATGTACGTATGCCTGTATGCACTTTTAATAGTCCCATGTCCCATGCCCTCTTCCCCCCAGGGGGCAGGAAGAATATCTTTTTTATATCTGTGGGTTCTTCCACAGTTTGTACTGAGGCTTTGAAGGCCTTGCTACGCAAACAGTCTTGTGTCCCAGATCTCTTTGGCGCCTTACTTATCAGTGCGATGCTTGGACATCCTATTTACGGTGTATACTTCTTGTTCACTGCTTTTAGCCACCAGGTATAGCCCATTGTCTGCATCTCGACATGTTCCTTCCATTTCTGAAGGTCTGTGCTCCTGGCTGCCTCCCACTCCCACTGCCTGCACAGTGATGACCAGCCTTCAACACACACACACACACACACATGCACACACACACACACACACACACCTGTGAGGAGGGGCCTCGGCTGGGTGGCAGAAGATCTGTATGTTTACCTAGAGCAGCGGTTCTCAACCTGTGGGTCACAACCTGTTTGGGTTATGAATGACCCTTTCAGAAGAGTCGTCTAAGACCATCAGAAAACACATATTTTTAATGGTCTTAGGAACTGAGACATTGCTTGTGGAGGTCATGTATTTGTGATGTCAATTTCATGATTGGGATGTAGGGGTGGAATCTAGCCAGCTAATCTGGAGATAGCCTATGAGTAGCCAATGAGGCCTGTGTGTGAGCATGGCTTTCTCCTGAGACTTATGGGAAGTCTCGTGGTATTTCCCAATTGGAGAAGAGAGACTTTACTCTTAGTCTCCAAGACATTGAACTCCTGACAAGACAAGATGACAGCATGCTGATCTATCCTGATTCCTGGAGAATGGAGGAGGTAGAGGGGAAGCTACATGGACTTTCCCTGATGGAACCAGACCTCTGGGGCCAGAGAAGCCACAGAGAGACCCCTGCCAGCGCTGAGATGCTTCTATTGTCAATGGACACTACTGATGGACTCTGAGCCCAGGAAGTAAGGAGCCATGGGGAGACCCCTGGCAGCACTGGGATGCCTCTACCCCAGCTGGATACACAAGACTCTGCACCCACTGGCCTGTGACTTTGTGAGTTGGAAGGAGACTTTATAGACTGGTATTAGACATATGGGCTAATATCGTACTTATGACCTTGGGCTGGACTAGGTTGGGATGTTTTCTCAATGTTTCATTCCTCTTGTATATAAACCTTTCCCTTATATCCATATGTGTTAGTCTGGGTAGACTAGAGAAACAAACTCATAGACATGCATATGGATATAAAGGTAGGATTTATATACAAAAGGAATGGAACATCGAGAAAGCATCCCAACCCAGTCCAGTTCAAAGTCACAAGTCCAATATTAGCTCATATGTCTGATACCAGTCTATAATGTCTCCTCCCGACTCATGAAGTCACAGGTCAGTGGGTGCAGAATCCTGGCACTGGCTCCTCGCCTCCAGGGCTTAGGGTCCATCAATAGCATCCAGTGGTGGTAAAGCAACTTAGCACTGGCAGGGCTCTCCACGTAGCTTCACCAGCTTCAGAGGTCTGGTTCCATCAAGGCAAGGCCATGTGGCTTCTCCTCTGGCTCCTGTGACTCTTCAGACACTGTCATCTTGTCTTGTCCACAATTCATCACTCTGTGACTAACCCCCAACAACTGGGGAGATGGCTTCTTATCTCCATGAGGGAAATATCGGGAGATTTCCCAGAAGTCTCAGGAGAAAGCCATGCCTACACGGAGGCCTCATTGGCTACTCAAAGACTAGCTCCAGATTAACAGTCTAGACTCCACCCCTACATCTCAATCATGAAATTAACATAAGCACATGACCGCCACAATATATGTGTGTCTATGAATTTATTTCTCAGTCTACCCAGACTAACACACCGCTCCTCTATCCGTCTCCCGGCGGGTCCACCCACATGCAGATACTCCCACCTACAAGTACCCAGCCTGAAGACTATTACCCATGCTACACCATGCTTCAAGACAAAATGTCACTGATTTGTAATGAGATATAAATATTTCACAATGTGTAACTACATATTGTGTTTCTGATGAATCACTATGCTTTAATGATGGTCAATTTGTAGCAATGATAATACCTCCTGCATATCGGATAGTTACATGATGATTCATAACAGTAGCAAAATTATAGTTATTAAGTAGCAATGGAAGTAAATTTTTTATTGGGGGGGTCACCACAACATGAGGAACTATATTAAAGGGTCGTGGCATTAGGAAGGTCGAAAACCAGTGGCCTAGAATGTGGCCCTCTGTAATGACTGTGTCAGGCCATACTCTAGAGGTGAGGGCTCCAGAGTAAGTGTATGGAGGAGAATACTCAAAGAGAGTAATACGGGGTACACTTCCAATGAAATGAAGAAGAAATCCAGCAATACATGAGTACACATGAAATCAGGACAAGTGGGTAGGGAATTTTAAAATGGAAAATTAGGAGTCATACAAAAAAAAAAGCAATAGGCAGAATAATCCTTAGGTGGGGTACATTTTATGTAATTTAGGGGTTTGGGAAACAGCATGGAAAAACACTCCAGACCCAGTACAGAGAGAGGAAAGAGAAAGATGACTGGGAGACATTAGGACGTCACAGAGGAGAGAGTGGGAGTCTTCTCCATTCCACTAACAGGAGTCCCAGGAGAAGTGGAGAGAGACAACAGTGAAGAAGCGGAATTCGAAGAGACAGGAGCTGAGATTCCTCAGGCTGAGGAAAGATGTGGACCCTCGGGCTGAAAGCACACTCTGGGAGGACTTGCGTTGAATTAGAATTCTGTTCTAACAACCTGGCATTCTGTGATGTGTACCTTCCCAACCCCAATGCCACCGTTAAGGTAAAAATAGATGCATAAGCAAGTGTGGTGCAGAAAACTGATGCTGCCCTGCTATTTGAAGATATAGTATCTGGTGTCATGAAGGCTTGAAGTTAAAAAAACAAAACAAAAAAACGGTCATTTATCAGGGAACCAAGGAAGTCCATATGGAAGAAGCACACCAGCCTTCATGATCACCAAGTGTTGACAGGATCAGGTGCCAGAAGAGCCAAAACAACAACAACAACAACAACAACAACAACAACAAAACAACCATATGAATGCAAATGAGGGGGATCAGAGTAGAGACCCACAGACAGCTGTAGACAATGGAACATCCCATCCCAGAAGGGTCACAAGGAAGGGACAAGTCAGCTAGGGTACAGTATAACACCGATGAAACACACAACAGTCCTCTAGTCCTTTAATGCGCTCCCCCTCCAGTTATCATGACCCCAGCTCTACCATATTAATCCTGCTAGACCAGAGCGTGTACACTAGTAGAGATAAGGGCTGGAAACACACAGAATCCAAGAAAGATAACCCCCTCAGAAACAATAATGGGAGTCTTCATACCATGAGAGTAGAGGCAAGGTGGGGGGAGGAGAAGGTGGAAAGGGGGAACTGATTACAGTTATTGATGTATAAAGCCCATCCCCACTCCCTACCGCCTCTGGGCCAGAGCAGGATGGACAACAGAAATGTGGGTGAAGGGAGACAGCGGATGGTGTAAGATATGAAAGTAACAATAATTTATCATTTATCAAGGGTTCATGAGGAGGGAGGGGAAAAAAAGAGCTGATACCAAGGGCTCAAGTAGAAAGAAAATACTTTGAAAATGATGGTTGAGGGCTGAGCCCCGGGGGTGTAAGTCGTTGAGTGTGGGACTGCGGCCCAAGGGCTTGGCGGTTCAAATCCAGTGGTGGCTCTCAGGAGCAGTGCTGAGTAGTGCCCATCATCACCAGAGGGAGTGGTGCCCAAAAACAAAAACAAAAACAACAACAAAAGAAAAGGGTGATGGCAACATGTGGTCATGTGTCCTTGACACAATATACATATGGATTGTCATAAGAGCTATAAGGGCCCCCAAATAAAATGATTCATTAAAAAAAATAAAGAAAAGTAAACTCACCCTGGGTATTGAGTAGGCGAGATTAAAAAGTCTGCCCCTAGGAATAACATAGCAGAGTACAAAGCTTCAGCCAGCGAGAGTCCCTATGAAAGGACTCGAAGAGCCCTGGTCATGCAATGGTTAAGTCACTGGCAGTGAACAGGAAGGCAGGTGGTTTGAGCCCACCAGCTGGTCCCTGGGAGAAAGATAATGGCCGTCTGCTTCTGTACAGAAACTCGTGCCGGTTGCCCTGTGTTGTAACTGACTTGACAGCAAGGGGTTTGACTCATGGTTTATTCTCTTATCAAGCGCTTCCAGGAGACCCCCACAAAGGTGACCTGTCAATGACCACCTGCCCACTCCTCAGAGACAAGACTTGGTGCCAGAAGAAATGGAGGGAAATGACTGTCAACTTGCATTCTTTAGGGATAGCCAGTCTATCGCTCACAAATGAGGGCACATCAAAGACATTTTCAGTTGACTGAGAACGGAGAGCAGTTTACACCCGTGGACCGTCCTGCCTCCAGTCCTTTTCTGATAGGACTCCGCTGGGAGGCAGCCGCGTGTGCAGGTAGAGAAATGGACTTTGGACCAGGCTCTTCAGAGTTGCCTTCCAGCTGGGCTGTCAAAAATGGTCCCACCTCCCCGTGTCTCAGCTTCCTCATTTGCCAGAGGGGGATCCTGAGAGTGTCCATTTTGAGGACTGACGTAGGCCATATAAGTAAAGGACTCAATAGGTTTATTCAAGGATGGAAACATATAATAAGAACAATCAAAGACATTGGGGGAGGGGGGAGAATAAGACATTATAATGAGCATCAGAAGTAGAGAAACGGAGATCGATGTGGAATAAAAGCAACAGCGATAAACATGAAAATATATTTAAGTAAAGATACTTTACAATTGATTATAACGATCATTTGAGTGAGTGAGTGAGTGAGTGGTTATATGTGTGAGAAAACTAAACCCAGAAGTCACAGTGAGAAGATGGTGGGGTGTGTGTGGAGAGGGGGGTGGGATGGGGGTGGGCAGGGAGGGGCGGGGAATGTTTTCGATGGGGAATTAAAACAAGCTGTGTCCTGGATGTGGTAAGGAGCAGGAGATCCTTGTAGTAAGTGCAGACATCACTGCTGTTACTTTTTACTCTAAATGCAATAAAGACCTAAAAGATAGCAGCCAAATCAGAGAGGATCCACCATTAAAAGAAAGGAAGAAAGTGAAAGAAAGGAAGAAAAAAGGAAAGAAAGAAAGGCGAGGGCTAGGGAGGACAGGAAGAGGGAATGTCAACATTTTAATAATCCGGCAGGAGGCAGAAAGGGACCAAAAAGGACGTAGAGAAAAGGATGAAGAGATTAAAAAGAAAAGAACTAATGGTCTGGATTGTGTGTTTCATCAAACCGATGACACACGCCCCCTCCCCCAACCTGTGCACACACACACACACACACATATCTACCTATAGGATCACATGAGGTTGGAGATCATCTGAAAGGTCAGTTACACAGCTTTAAGATGGGTTTCTTGAGGGCGGAGGTAAATTGAAAAGAGAGGAGGGAGCCAAGGAAGCTGAACACCTCCCCCCCTCTCCAAACACAAAGATCCTGCACTCTGAGTTTCACACACACGCATGTATAACATGGTTCACATAAACATATATCTGTATATCTTTATCAGAAGGGAGGGACACTAAAAACCCATTGCCCTGTGCTTTTTAAAGAGGCATAGGTTCCCGTGGAAATGGAAAGTTGTGCTCACAGGACACTCATGTGATTTTTCTCTGTCGCCAAGTGCTGACCAAACATATTCAAATACGGACCCAAGTCTCAATGGTAGGCACGGGCAGATAAGGACTATCTCTCTCCAACCCATAGGCATTGAGTTGATTCTGTCTTCCACTATGGGACAAATTAGAACTGTCCTTTTCTTTCTGAAACCCATTTTACTGGGGACTCTTACAGCTCATCACAATTCAGACATCTGTTGGGTCAAGCACACTTGTACATATGCTGCCATCATCTTGTCTTTCTACTTGAGTCCTTGGTATCAGCTCCTCATTTTTCCCCTCTCTCCCTGGTGACCCCTGGATAATTTATAATTATCATTTTCAGGTCTTATACGGATTGCTGTTTGTCCTTTATGGCGTTGGAGACTAAAGGGTCACAAAAAGAAGACCGTCTCATCTTTGTTCCACAGAGCATCTGGTGGGTTAGAACTGACAACCTTGTAGCTAGTAGCTGCAAAACTAACCCACTATGCTGCCAGAGATCCTTGAGGAGTGTTCTGACATCTGGCCATTGGTCTGAGCTCTGTTGTCACCTAGTAGCCGAGTTAGGAAGGGGTGAGGGTCGAGAAGAGAGGTTCAGAGTGCCCAGGATGGCAGCAGCAACTCAAGGGGGTGCCATGTCTGAGGTGGGGGTGTGGGGCTATAAGGTGGTATGTGTCTACATATGCACATATACACATACATGTACATACACCCATGTGCATATGTGCACCTGAAGAACCGTCTATCAGTAGAGCGCAGAGCAGATCAGGCACCACTGTTCTTAAACCTCTCATTCTTAAATATCTCCTCGAGGTCTTTCAAGTCCCCAGGTTTCAAGATCCTTCTTCCCTGTGGTCTAGCAAACCTCTCATTTCATAAGACTAGTCAATCATAGCAACTCACTCTGGAGAAAAGAAAATCAGCAATTTCAAGAAATACCCTTGTGCCTTGCAGGGGTCCCTCTCCCCCCCGACACCCCAAGCATTTTGGTTCTATGTTCCAGCAGAGGATGTGCCCAGTCATTGAAGAGCATTTCAACTGGGTATGCAAGTCCCAGACAGGAGCCCCCTGGGCTCTCAGGACAGCCTCTTCTCTGATCACCAGCACAGTCCACAGTGATCACATTGGGGCGGATGTTCTCATGTACTTTGAACACGACTCCGTTATTCCAAGGCTGGGAGACCCGGTGTCTTCTTCTGTGGGATGTTCATTCCCTGCCATCAGAGGAATTGTCGTAATCAGACGAGATGAGCGCCTGCTAGCCGAGGCTTAGGCTATTGTCGTTGCTTAGTGAAGCTCAGGAGCTTATGGGTATCACTATCAGAGAGGGCGACACTGTTCCAGAAACGTCTTCAGAGGGCTGGGTAAACAAGCGCGTTCGTTAGAATATGGAGGTGAGCGCAAGGAGACATTTCAGCCAAGCAAGCGGGACGCATTCCTTTAATGCGGAGCATGGGGGTGGGCTGGGGGGCTCTTGGCGGTGTGGCATCTCTTTTCAAGATGCTTGGACGTTCTTACCTCTGCAAGGAAGGCGGGCAGCCGGCTTCCAAGGCCTGCTGGGGGTGGGGGTGGGGGGACGGGAGAGGGAGGAGCTAGAGATCAAATCTGGTTTCCATTGGCAGGCCGGCTCCAGCGGGGCCAGGGCAGCCTCGCAGCCCTCCTTGCAGCCCCAGGGCAGTGTGAGGGACCCTCCTGGGGTGCCGGTGGGCAGGTATTTGCTGGACAGCCCTGGAGGGCCAGGTGGGAATCCACAGACAAAGGTGAAGACGGAGGAGAAGGTGCCTTTGACTGTTGTTGCTGACAGGCCAGGGCTACCTCCATGGTGAAACTAAACGCGACCCCCATCCTGCACCAGCCCGGTGACCTGGGATCCCACATAAACCTCAGGCAGAACTATCCGATCCTTCCAAAAGGCGTGCAGTGAAACCTGGTAACTGTGCAGTTTAAGGCCAGGCTCTTTGATACATGAGGGTCACTCGAAGTGTCCTGCTGCCAGAGCATCCTGAGCTCTTGGGTGTACAAGTGCTAGAACAGCAGTTTTCATCTCCTTCAGGGACTCAGGCCATTTCCTTTTAAGTGTCCTTTGAGGTTGGGGAAAGACAAAGGAGTTTGAAAGGGCGAGGTGAAGGCTGTCAGGTGGGCTGGGGTAAGGTTTCCCCAGGAACTTCTCCTAGGACCGTCCTTGCTGCTCTCAAAGAATTGGGCAGGCACCTGGTTGTGATGGAAAACTATCCCTCAGCATGATTCTTACCAACGCTTCAATTTTCATAAGACGACTTCTTCCTAACAAGTCCTTGGGACCATCTTGTGTCCTTTAGGAAAAACCAATCAAGATGACCCCTTTTGTGGCAAGGAAAGGATGAGTCAACCGGGTGTGTGTGTGTGTGTGTGTGTGTGTGAAGTATAGTGCTGATGAGACACACGATATTCCTCTGGTTCCTTGAGGTTTCCTCAACCCCCGACTCCCAGCCCCCCATTATCATGGCCCCAGTCCTGCCTTTCACTGTGCGGGCCAGACCAGAGCATGTACACAGGTACAGATAAGAGCCCAGGACTCATGGAATCCAGGCCAG
>PVJH01022576.1:0-36315 GCA_004026705.1 Nesogale talazaci
CGCACTGATTCCAGCCCCCACAGCCTCCCACCAGGGAGACATTGATGGGTTTGACCCTCCAACCTGACAGTTGGTGGGGGGGGGGGGCAGCGTCTAACCCACGGCGCCACCAGGGCTTCTGCATGTGCAGGAGCAGGATCAAGCACGTTTGTGAGGACGACCAAACAGGACACAGAGACGGGTCCTGCCCCTGAGGGCTTCTGAGCCCTTACATCTGGCGTCCTGAAACTACGGCCAGCGGGGCCGCATGCGGCTGAGGACATTCATCTGGCTGCCGGGGGGTTTTGCCGCTGCCGCTGTCCTGCTTAACATCCGACTCTTCCCGGCCTGCAGTGAATTTGTTCATAGTTTTGTTGTTGTTGCTGTTTATTTATTTATTTATTTTGGGCGGGCATCACTGCCCTCTGGTGGGAGTGGGAGGCCCAGCCTTGCTCCTGAAGAGCTGCTGCTGGATTTGAACCGCCAAGCCCACAGGCCGCAGTCCCGCACTCAACCACTACGCCACCGGGGCTCAGCCTGTCCTTGTTTTTTAAACTGTAGTCCAGCCCTCCGACGGTCTGAGGGAGAGTGAACCGGGCCCCTGCTTAAAAGTTTGAGGGCTCCTGCTGTAGCCCTTTAAACCTGCCCTTTGTGCAGTAGGAGCCCGGGTGGCGCAGTGGTTCCCCACGGGGTTGCTGCCACAAGGTGAGCAGTTCGAAGCTCCCAGCTGGCTCTGCAGGAGGAGGGACTTTCAGCTTCCTCCCTTAGAGAGGTACAGCCGTGGAGCCTTCTGGCCTGTCCTCTCGGGTTGCCGTGACTCAGAATTGACACGATGACAGGGGGCTTGCTTTGCTTTTCCACGAGCTGAATTGCCTTCAGAGGAGGCATGGCAGAGATGCAGGCGCGAGGTGCTTTGGATCCCCGTTTACAGAGAGGGGGAGGGACATGGCCTCTGACAGCTGGAATTTCACCCCGGGAGCCTGAGGGGCGCTCCACTGCTCACTGTGTGCTCTGTCATACAAGTGTTTGCTGGGCTGGCAGCATCCAAGGGGCCCTAGAGACGGAATCCCTCGCTGCCCCCCTCCCCCCCGCCCGGGCTTGGGGATGTCTCTTTCAGACCTTGGATTGCCAGTGACCCCCTGCGCCAACCCAGACATATACACACACTCCGTTCACCCTGCAGGGCGCCAGGAAAGCTTGGCCCAGGAGGTGGTGGCAGGAGACCAGGAGGGGCCAGCTGGGAGGTACAGGCTGGGTGCCCACTTGGCCACCACCACAGGCAATGCTGGTACCCACTGTCACCACCTGGCTGTGGAGTGCTGGTATGGCCAATGGGAAACGGCAGCCAGCGCAGGGCCCCGGCCAGCTACAGATCACTCAGGACTGGGGCTGGACTGGCGCCCTGGCCTCTGCAAGGACACCCCTCCCACCCCCACATGACTGTCCCCTCCATGCCAAAGAGGGAGGCAGGGTCGGCTGAGGGCACACAGACTGCCGAGGGCTGGGAGAGTCCACACTAGTCCTGGCCTGAGCCATGCCTTGCTCCAGGGGCCCCCCGCCTCACGGAGAGACAACTTGGAGGGGCCAGAGGCGGGGGGTCGGGGGGAGATCCGAGGTACAGACTGCAGGGATGTGTGCTGCGTGCTGCCTAAAATGGCCCTGCCTGTGACCAGGGCAGAGGTTCCAGCTGGAGCTATCTGGACGGCTGGCCAGGCACCCACTGAGCTGAAGGCTCCTCACTCGGGGCTCAGGGGCTTCTGCACCCCCGTCCTGGTCCTGGTGCCACCTGTTCTAGGATGCCGACACCCCCAGGTCCATAACACTGGTCCAGTTGATTTTTCTGTTTACCAGCCTGTGAAGCCTAATGAAACTGTGACTCTTGCCCTGCCTCAGGGACTGTGCTTCTGATGCCAGCGTTCAGTACAGCAGACACTCTGGTGCCTGGGTGGGCACCCGTACCCCGTACCCGTACCCCAACACCCTCTCTCCCCAGTGGGCCACTGCGTTCCCGCTTGACGTCATTGCCTTGTCATTTCTTAAGCTATGGTCCTCTTATTGCGCAGCTTCCTCATTTACCCAGAGGGAAAGCAGCTTCCCCAAGTGGCTGCGCCCGCAGGTACTCAGCCCGAGAGCTCCGCGGTGCTGTTCCAGCGACAGAACACACGGGGGCGATCGCCGCCTCTGTTCTTTCCCCAGGAGAGTCCCTGCAGAGTCCGTGGGGATTGCGGTGTGGGGCTTCGTCTGGGACCACGCCCCAGCTAGGCGCTTCGGTGAAGAACCTCATAGGCCTAGCGGAGGGGTGGTGGTGCCACGGCCCCCTTCTTCAGCGCCTTTGGAAACACTATACAAATACTGTGACATTGGGGGGGAACCCCGCGGGTGGCACAGTGGGGTATGCATTGGGCTGCTCCCTGCAAGATCAACGATTTGAAACCGCCAGCCGCTCCTGTGGGACAAAGATGAGGCTTTCTACTCCGCAAAGAGTTACAGTCTTGGGCCCCGGTGGCGGCGCGCAGTGGTTGTGTGCGGGACTACAGCCCACAGGGTTGGCGGTTCAAATCCAGCAGCAGCTCTCCAGGAGCAAGGCTGGGCCTCCTACTCCCACCAGGGTAGTGATGCCACACACACACAAAAAAGTTACAGTTTCTGAAACCCAGAAGGGGCAGTTCTAGCCTGTCCCCCAGGCAATCTATGAGGCTAGGCGTCAGAATAGACTTGATGACAGTGAGTCTGTTTGCTTGGTTTGATACGGTTATCATTGTAGGAGTCTTGGGGCTGAGGGGAGGGGGGAGGAGAGGGTTAAGCACTGGCTGGACCCACAAGATCAGCTGTTTGAACCTATCAGGGAGGAAAAATGATGTGGTTTTCTGCTCCCGGGACAACTCACGTTCTCAGAATCTCCAAGGAGCAGTTCCAACCTGGCCTTTAGGGTGGCTGGGAGCCCTGTTGGCATAGTGGGTTACGTGGTAGACTGCTAAGTACAAGGTCAGCAGTTTGAAACCAGCAGGCGACTCGGATGAAAACGAGGCTTCCTGCTCCTCCAGTGAGCACTTCTATCCTGCCCTGTCGTGTCACTCTCAGTTGGCACCGACTCTGTGATGAAGGGAAAATCCCTACTATGTGCTGACCTGTACCAAATGCTTTCTCATGGAAGGCTCACACAACTCAAGGGGTGGGAGGGAGGAATTGTTATTTTTACAAATGTGGAAATGGGCTTGGAGACATGCAGCAACTTGCCCACGATCACACAGCTCAAAGAAGCAGAGCAGGGAGGGAGTCTCCCAGGTCTGGGGCCCAACAGCCCACCACCTTCACCTGTTGGACCTGGTCTGATAAGCCTTCCCCGCCTGCCCATGGGAAGCCTGCTTTGGAGTTCAAAAACAACCATTTTTGTTTTTGAAACCACTGTGAATTGGGTCTCCCAAGGACAGGCAGCTGACCTGAGTTCAGGGTTCCTGGGGCCGTGGCAGCAGAGGTGGCCCTGCACAGCTGGAGATGGACCTACTTGCTTGGCAGGTCTTCCAGGGACAAGTCTGGTGTCTCCAACCAGGGACCAGCCTGAGTCACAGGGACTGTGGCTGCCAGATATGCTAATACCATGGTTGTGTGTGTGTGTGTGTGTGTGTGTGTGTGTGTGTAGGTCTCAACTGGCCACTGGGCTTACCCCAGCTGGCCTTCTCCCAGTGCTGGTCCATGCCGAGGATGCAAGCACTGGGTGGGCCAGGAGTCCGGCACATTGTTTTGGGGGACAGAGCTTCAACGGAGACAGCAGGGATCTGGAGGAAAAGAGCTTACATGTTCTTGCTGGGGCAAGCCACTTACCTTCTCAAACCCCATTTACTGCCATAGCATCGAGGCTGGCTCACAGCCACCTTACAGGACAGTGCACGACTGTCTCTGAGCGTTTCCAAGATGGTAACTTTTTACAGGATTAGAAAACCCTATTTTCTTCTCCATAGCGGTTCTGGTAGTTTCGAACTGCGGACCCGGCAGTCAGCAGCCCATTTCTTAACCAAGATGCCAGCAGGGCTGCTTGTAAAACATGGGGTGCTGCAGGAATGTGCTTGCTGTCCTTGTGCAGGGCACACAGTGCCGGCCTCGGCGGCGTCTACACTGAGATTGGAATGATACCGTCTCCAGGTTTTTCTTATCCCAACTGTTAAAGGGGGTTAAAGAAGCACCCACTGGGTCCGTGGGGATGAGCTAATACTGATAAATGCAAACGGCTTCAAAAAAGCTCATGGAAAAATAGAATGAAAAGAGAATGGCATTCCCCCCCACCATAAGTTTTTTGAAGCTTCTGCCCCATACCAGGAAATTAAAAAGATTTTCATGAACATATGAGGGTGAAAGGTATTGCTAAAAAAAGAAAAAAAATCACAAAAATCTTAAAAGTATCAAAACATGCAGCTATTTTTTCTCGATGGATCCTTCGCCTAAGTCTGTACACTTCTGCGGTTGGTGTTTGCAACACTCTCGCCCCTTTTCCAAAGACTGTGTGGTCTTTGGCTTGCACCCCATTCCGATCGGCAGTTGGGGCGCCATCATCTTCATCACCAGATTCCCTTTCAATCTGCATTTGGGAAACAAGCAGGAGTCAGAAAAGTCCAGACCAGGCCTCCAGGGTGGATTAAACCTGGTCTTAGAACCCTTTTCTGAGTGGGCACCTGTCCATGGGAAGCCTGCTTTGGAATTCAAAAACAACTATTTTTGTTTTTTAAACCGCTGTGAATTGATCTCCCAAGAGCAGGCCTGAGTCCAGGGCTCCCAGGGTAGCATAGACACAGAGGTGGCCCTGCACAGCTGGAGATGGTTCGCCAATGCAATCATCACTATTACTTTAAACAGTTTTACTGGGAAGATAATCCACATGCCATACAATAATACAGTCATATAATCATATCAAGAATCCTACAATCAGGGCTGAGCCCCGGTGGCGTAGTGGTTGTGCGCGGGATTGCGGCCCACTGGGATGGAGGTTCAATTCCACCTCCACGGAGCAAAGGCTGGGCCTCCTACTCCCACCACCTGAGGGCAGCGATGCCAAAAAAAAAAAGAATCCTACAATCAGAAAAAAAAATCATACAATCACCACCACAATTTCAGAACATTTTCTTCTTTCTTGTATTCCTTGTTATTAACTCCCCACCCCCAACCTCCCCTTGTCACCCTCACCTCCACCTCCCCAAGAAACCATTAATTTATTACACTTTCTGGAGACTCACCCATCACGGATTTCATATATCAAAGACCATACACAAACACAAACCAAAGAACAACAACAACAAAAAGCTAACAGCAATAACAAAATGGAGAAAAAGCTCAGGGTACTAGAAACTAGAAGGTTGAAATGGGTCAGAAGGGAGATCCAGAGGTAAGGGATTAGAGTTGAACCTGACTTCATCGGCACTACCCTTCTTTCCAGTGCACTGACAGTGAGGAGGCTCACCTTCCTGGGCTACGATCAGAGGGGATTCACTGGAGGCTTCACCTGTCTGTGTTTTCCTTTTCACCTTTTTTGCTTTGTTTTGTAAACCGATAGAATTTTAAATGGATCAAAAGAGGGGCTAATGCAATTCTTGTATTACAGCCCTGGCTAACCTTAGAGCTTGATTGCAGGGTGCACGACTGTGATGGAAAAAGCAAGTCCTCACTGTAACACGCCGTTTCTCGCCAAAGCAGTTTTCCATTTCCTTTAAAACTCGTCTCCATTAGCCCCTGTGGCTGTCCAGTGCCCTTTGCGAAGGCCGATTAAGACGAGCCAGTGGAATCCCCAGACACAGTCGCCATTGTTCGGAGCTGTCCTCTCTGTTGTGCATCGAACTGACTTAGCAGACGCGCTCGGAAGCCGCCGTTTTGATTGGCCCTTTCGGAATTCAGACCCTCGAGGGGCCCCCCGAGGACATGCTAAGCTCTTTAAGGGGATCGTCCCATCAGAAGCTCCAGCTTTCTAGAGGCGGGGAAAGTGGGGGGAAGGGAGGGCGGCCTGCTCATTAACTTCCTTTTCATCAGCGACAGGACTAAGCCGTAGGTTAACAAGCCCTCCCTCCCGCACTCCCCCCGACGGCTGGGCCAAGGTCATAGGGTCCGGAAAAGACCCACCAGGGTTTGGGCTGGGGAGGGCGGCCATGGAGGTGGCCGGGGCTTGGGGCCAGGCAGCCTGCGGTCAGGTGAGGATGGACGACCAGGCGCCTGCGGGCGATCTAGAGAGCTTCCTGGCGGGGAGGTGCTTTTTCTGGCCCCGGAGCCCGGCGCACAAGGGTCGGGGAGGCCGGGGGGAAGGCGTAGCGGGCGTAGCGCGCTCAGAGCGCTCCACTCTGCGGGGACTTGCAGTCTCGCCCTCAAGTGGCCCTCCCCTGGGGTCACGCCTCCGGCGGGCGCGCTGCGGTGACCGCCTGGGGAGCGAACGAAGCTAAGGCAGCCCAGGAGCGCCCGGGCAGCCCGCTAGGAATAACCTCGGCTGGCAGGAGGCCCGGCCGCCCCGGGCGCGGGCGAGCGCCCCGGAGACTTTGCGCGTGCGCGGAGCGGGCGGGGTGGGGCCGGCGTGGAGTACGCCGGCGCGTAAGGGAGCGAGCCATTGCAGGTTCGCACCTCTGATAGGCTGAGTCGGGAAGGGGGCGGTGACATCGGAGTTCCTGGGCGGGGCCTCGAGGCCGGTTTGGAATTTTTGGCGCGAGCCAGCTCCGCGCGCGTTCACGGGCCGTTCCCCTCCCGAGGGTCCTCCAGCCCCGGTGGCTGGGGCGGCCGACGGCTGAGACCGGCCCACCTCGTGGCCCTGAAGGTGCCAGCGGTTCCGTCCGACCCGGAATCCGGCTCCGCGCACCCTCCCAGGTGAGCTGTCCCGAGGGCCCCCGCCCGAGCCCCTCTCCCCGGACCCGTTCTGCCCACTACCCGGCGGGCCGAGTTAGGCCTCTCCGGCCGGCCCCTCACCTGGGAGCCAAACCCCTTCCCCAAGTAAAACTCCGCCCACCGGCTATCCAGGTGCGCTCTC
The DNA here is from genome assembly GCA_004026705.1 of Nesogale talazaci. Classification (NCBI taxonomy): domain Eukaryota; kingdom Metazoa; phylum Chordata; class Mammalia; order Afrosoricida; family Tenrecidae; genus Nesogale; species Nesogale talazaci. The sequence continues at coordinate 6,971 of PVJH01022576.1, forward strand.
CCCCTCCTCGAGTGACAGCCCCTCCCCCGTGACAGCTTCTCTCCTGTCCTCCAGGGTTGTCCCCCCCTCGCCCGCGGTGACTCAGCCGTGGCCCTGCCCAGGAGGAACTCACAGTCTAGCGCAGCAGACCGAGGCCAGCAGATAGGCGTGGCCCAATGAGTGGGTGAGAACCCCCGAAAGCCGCGGACGTCACCCCAACCCGGCCTGGGCTCCGGACCACCCTGGGAATCCTTCACCCGGAGCTTCTGCGACCTCTCCCACCCCCACTCTCCCCCGAGGCTGGGTTGGCTGGGCCATGGTGCTAGAAGGTACGTGATGGCGGCGGCGGCGGCGGCGGCGGCGGCGATGGTGGTGGTCCGGCGCCCCAGTGGGATCCTCGGAGATACCCCAGTCGGTCCCAGAGCTGTTACTCTACCCGCTGCCCAAGAGAGTCGAGCGATCCCCAGTGCTCACTGTGAAAAACCCTGGGATAGGTTCCTGCGGTGGGCCACCCTGTCCTCAGCGGTGTATGGGGTGTGGGTGACTGGGTGGGTGGGTGGTGGTGGGTGTGTGGATACGGGTGTAGGTGGAAGGAGGCCTGGCCTGCCCTCTGTGTTGCAGCCACCTATTTGGCCCCTGCTGGGTGTGGCTCCCGGGCTACATTGTGGCCTGGCCCCATTGGCTGACTGTGAAAGTTCTTGTTATTACATAGTAGCAATCGTGACAGCCCTGGCTGCTCCAACACAGAACAGGCAGCGCCATGTGGGTCCACGGAACTCCTGTGTTCTTAGAGTTGGACCCAGAGCATTAAAAAAAAAAAATTTTTTTTTTTTTGGAATAATGTTGCTGGCTGCCATCAAGTCTGCCCGACTCCTGGGAGCCTGCAGTGACAGAGTAGAACTGTCCCTATCGTGTTTCCGGTGATCACCACACCACTCGTCATTATGGAAACCGGTCCATCTAGGTTTGGGGCCAGATGCTTAACCCTCAGCGCCACCAGGGCACGTCCTTTGTGAAGGCAAAAGTACGAGGGGAGCTTCAAAGAGTTCGTGGGAAAGCAAAATGTAAATGATCTATATGAACTTCTCCAACTGTTTTTTTTGGAAAGATCATTTTATTGGGGGCTCATACAACTCATCACAATCCATACATCCATACATTGTGTCAAACACACTTATACATTTGTTGCCATCCTCATTCTCAAAACATTTGCTTTCTACTTGAGCCCTTGGTATCAGCTCCTCATTTTTTTCCCCTCCCTCCCCAACCCCACCTCCGTCATGAACCCTTGATCATTTATAAATTATTATTATTTTGTCATGTCTTATGCTGTCTGACCTCTCCCTCCACCCAGTTTTCTGTTGTCCATCCCCCTGGGAGGGATGATATGTAGATCCTTGTGATCAGTTTCTCCTTTTTACCCCAACTTCCCTTCACCCTTCCAGTATCGCCACTCTCACCCCTGGTCCTCAGGGGCTCATCTGTCCTGGATTCCCTGTGTTTCCTGTTCCTATCTGTAGCAGTATACATCCTCTGGTTTAGCCGGATTTATAAGATAGAATTGGGATCATGATAGTGGGGGGAGGAAGCATTGAAAAACTAGAGGAAAGTTGTATGTTTCATTGTTGCTACATTGCACCCTGACTGGCTTATCTCCTCCCTGAAATCCTTGTGTAAGGGGATGTCCAGTCGCCTACAGATGTTTTTTTTGTGCCCCCTTCAAACTCCCCCTCGTTCACAATGATATGATTTTTTTCTTTCATATCTGTTCCCTGATCCCATTGTGATCACACAGGCTGGTGTGCTTCTTCCACGTGGGTTTTGTTGCTTCTCAGCTAGATGGTCACTTGTTTATCTTCAAGCCCTTAAGACCCCAGACACTATATCTTTTGATAGCCGGGCACCATCAGCTTTCTTCACCACATTTGCTTAGGCACCCAATTGCCTTCAGTGATCATGTCAGGAAGGTGAGCATCATGGAATGCTGAACTCCTCAAACTTTTTGAAGTCCCCTCATATTGACCAGGCCCATCCACCGGGAATCCTGGTGGCACAGTGGGTTAAGGGTCAGGCTGGAAACCTCAAGAGCCCAGTAGATAAAACCTATCAGCAGCTCCTTGAGAGAAAGATGGAACTGTCTGCCTCAGCATAGTGGAGATGTGTGGTCTCGGAAACCCCAAGGACCACGCCTCTATTTTATGAATTGCTACTCTGTTGCCAAAAGATACAATTGTGAGGCTGAGTTTAGCGCTTCCGGAGATCAGAACTCCAGACCTATGGAGGCCAAGTGTATTTTGGAATTCTGAATAGCTCAAATAATAAATCACCTGGGATGCATTACATAGACCAACCTCTGTGGGGGGTGGACTAGCACCCCCAAACCAATCACGTGCCTATTTTGGCCATGAAATGCACAGCTAGTCACACTGAGATGGAAAACAGATGAGGTCAGATTTTGCCGCTTCCAGGAGTCTAGCATGCCTCTCTCTAGTGAACCCAGTGCCATCCATTGAAATGGTCTGCTCATCCCTGTTGAAAAATCAATGGGTGGGCCGAGCCCCGGTGGCGGAAGTGGTGGAGTGCGGGACTGCGGCCCGCTGGCTTGGCGGTTCAAATCCAGCGGCGGCTCTCAGGAGCGGCACTGGGTAGCACCCACGACCACCAGAGGGCAGTGATGCCCACCCCCCCAAAAAAAAACAAAACACACAAAAAAAGAAAAGGAAAATCAATGGGCTGTGAATGTGAGCGACTTCTTTCTGGACTCTTGGTCCCCTTCACTGTGTTACGTGTCTATTCTTGTGCCAGCAGCACTGTCCCATCACTGTTACTTTGTTACAAGTTTGGAAATTGGTGTGTGTGTCTCCCCCAACTTTGCCCCTCTCTTTCTAGATCGTTTGGGCTGCTCTAGGTCCCTTGAGCTTTTTTTGGGGGGGGGGGAGGTGGGGTGGGGGCATCATGGGCTTTTTTTTTTTTTGGAGGGGGTGAAGTTTGGGATCTCTTAAACTCCTGAAAATCTGCAGGTCAAGCTGGGCAGACAACACTGTCCCCTTACCTCTGTGCGCCTCCTGTTCCATGGGCATGGGACACCGTCCCATTTATTTAAGCCTGCTCTGCTTGCTTGAAAAGCTGAGGGAGAAAGGACAGGGAGGGTGTGCTTGCACAGTGTGTCACCCTCTGATGTAACCTCTTTGGTTCTCCTTATTATCCCTCAGGTGGATCCGAGGGACCACGCGGTGTCATTTGCCGAGCTCACCTCTGCTCTCACACACCTCCCCTGTTTGCAAACCTACGGGGCATTTCTGTGAACGCCCCACATACCACAGTACATACCGACTGTTTTACACAAATGCTTTCTAAGTCAATAGACGCGCCCTGGTGGCACAGTGGTTATGCCAGGGGCTGCTAACCACAAGGTCAGTAATTCAAAACCAGCGGACACTCCAAGGGAGAAAGACAGGGCTTTCTACTCCCATAAAGAGTGAAAGCCAAAAAACAAACAAACAAACAAAAAGAGTGAAAGCCTTGGAGACCCACAGTGTCTGTTCTACCCGGCCGGCCCCTTGAGTCGAGATGGCAATGGCAGTGTGGTTTGGTTTTTTTATCCCCTCTAAATGCAAAGAAATAGACAGCGATACTGCCTTTTGCCTTTGCCCCTGCTCCTTGTTTGTTTTTGCTTCTGCTCCCCTCCTTGGGGTATATCGTCTTACTGGCTTCTGGCCTCCCTGTTGATGATGAAAAGCCAGCTGTTGAACTTGTCGGGAGGCGGCTCTCACCAGTGGCCCCCTGTGTGCTCTCGCCACCTTCAAGACTGTCTCCCTGTTGTGGGTGGTGCGCACGCTTACTGTGGCGAGCCTACATGTGGTTCTGGTTTTTCCCGAGCCTGGCGTGTGTGAGCTTCTTGGATGTGTCGCTGGGACGATTTGCCCTGGAGTCGATGGCGGCTCATGACCACCCCTTGTGGGCAGAGAGCGGAACTGCTCCCCAGGGTCCTCAAGCCTCTGTCTGACCTGCTGGAAGGAGAACCCCGGGCCTTCCTCCCATGGGTTGTTTATTTTAAAAAGTGAACCGTGTTTTTTGTTGTTGTTGTTGTTGTTGTTCTTTTTATGTAATCATTTTATTAGGGGCTCGTACATCATTTTTCACAATACATAGTTACATAGACTGTGCCAAGCACCTTCACATGTCTGCTTTTGTTAACATTCTCCAAATAACTGCTTTTCCACTCGGGCCCTTGATATCAGCTCCTTCTATGGGTTTTAACCCATCATATCTCAAAGCTCAGCCAGTCCCACCGCCCAGTAACGAACGGGCTGGATGATTTGGGGAGTGAGGAGGCCTGCGTGTGTGTGTGTGTGTGTGTGTGTGTCTGGTGTGTGTCTTGCACATGCACACACGCCATTCTGGGCAAGTGCATCAGGCTCCTTTTATGGGAGGGTCCTGTCGGAGCCAGGTCCTCCTTGGCTTCTTCTGTACCTGCTCAGTCCCAGCTGTTGGGCTCCACTAATGACCAAGGGGAGACAGCTTTTCAGGCCTCTGTAGACAGATCCCAGTACAGGTGGGCCCTTTGCAGGGGCCGCTCATGAGGTCGGTGTTCGAGGCTTTAGGGTTTTTTTTTAAGGTGAGTTCATGAATGTGTTCGTAACAGTTCCACCAAACTTACACAGGTCCAGCTCACGGAGCTGGCCAGTGCTGTTTGTCCTAGAATTTGGGATCTGGGTTTTGTTTACCCCATGAGTTCTAAAAAGCAAGACCTTGTGGGGGCAGTCCGAGCTCTACTTCTTCATAGAAACGATGGGCTGTGGGCCCGGGTTACTATTTCCTGCTGACATGATTGGACTAGAGCCAAGCCGCGGCTCACCATGGACAAATGAGCAGCTCACCTCTCCACGAGGCCGGGCAGGTCTCACGGAAGCAGATCCAGTGGACTCGCTATCTCAAACGCTTCCATCAGGTTCTCAGACATTTCAGAGACCACCAAAAACCACTACCCCAATCCCACTGCCTGCACGAGGGGGCTTTAGACTCACAGCAACATACGGTTTCTGAGGCTCTCAGTCTTTGCCAGAGCAGAAGGCCTTCTCTTTGGACCACAGAAAGGCTATGGGTCTGAACCACTGACCCTGAAGTTAGCAGTCCGGTGCCCTGACCACCACAGGCTACCAAACCAAACTCATGGTCATCGAGTCAATTCTGACACAAAGTGACCTGACAGGACAGCTTGAACTGCCCCCGGGGGCTTCTGGGGCCGTCACTTTTTATGGGAGTAGAAAGTCTCATCTTTTTCACTCTAATGGTCCTTGCGGTTCGAATTGCATCGTGTAACCCACTCCAGTGTCTGGGAAAGGTAACTTTCCCAGCAGGGGGCAGCCAAAAGACAAGCCTGGGACTTGCTCGCTTGCGTTGGATTGGGAACGAAGTGGCAGTGTGTCAGAGGTCAGCCTCTGTCTGCCCCCAAATCAGGGGACTTGCTTGAGCACAGGTGTGTGTGGGGGCCCCCCCACCGTGGTGCGCCCCTCCGTCAACCTTCGCAGGTAAGACAAGGCCGCTTGCGCTGGGATCCAGTGCTGTTGGAGTGGACGCCTTGTCCCGGTGCTCAGCCTCTGCTCTCTGCCCCTTACAGGGCCTCCCACGCCAGCCATGCCCGTGCCCTCGGAGGGTACCCCGCCACCCCTCAGTGGTACCCCGGCCCCAGTGCCCGCCTACTTCCGACACGCAGAACCCGGCTTCTCCCTCAAGAGGCCCCGGCGGCTCAGTCAGAGCCTCCCGCCCCGGCCCCCAGCTAAGGGCAGCGTCCCCATCAGCCGCCTCTTCCCCTCGAGGACACCAGGCTGGCATCGGCCCCGGCCCTGTGGGGTGTCCTTCCGGGGCAAGGCCTCCGAGACCCTGAAGAGCCCCCGCTATGACCCCAGCCGGCCCGAGTCCTTCTTCCAGCAGTGCTTCCAGCAGCTGGGCCGCCTGGGCCGCGGCTCCTTCGGGGAGGTCTTCAAGGTGAGTGGAAGGGCCCGGCTGGGCTGCGGTCTCCCTCCTCCCTGGGCCCGTCTCCTTCCTCCCAGCACCTCCCTGGGACAGACAGACACCCCCTTCTTTCTGCCCCCCCCCCACCCCATCCCCTGGGCGCACACTCTTCCTTTGACCAGAGTTGTCATACTTTCCCCTCCCTGGAGGCCGCGCTGGGGTTCCTGGCGTTCTCCAGCCAGCACCCCACTGAGCGTGAGTCCCACCCACCCCACCCTCGAGCTGGCAGGGGCTCAGTCTGCCAGCCGCCTCCCCACTTAAAACCCATTTCCAGCTGTTTATATTTCCTTTAAGAGGTGGATCGGCTTGCCCAAATTCCACATGACTGCAGCCTTGTTGGAAAATGTGCCCAACGGACTCACTGCCTGCCAGGCGGTGCGGACTCAGAGCGCCCCTAGAGGACAGTGGGTGGAACTGCCCCTGTGGGTTTCCCAGGCGGTCTTCTTCATCCAAGTCCCCCGAGGTTCCTGAGGCCGCCGCTTCACTTGGCAGCTGTGTGCCTGAGCCACTCGGCCACCAGGGATCATTTTAACCAGTCATTGCTGTCGTCGAGCCCATGCCAACTCCTTGCCACCCTCATGGATGCGAAGAACCACTCCATGGGAATCATTTCACGGTTGTAAGATCTGCGGTCACCAATTGACCCATCTTTCTCCTGGGTTCTCAGCAGGACTTCTAACCCCTGCGCCATCAGCCCCTCCCCCCACCCCCGACACACACACACACACACACACACACACACACACACTCTCACTCACAGTCCAGCACTTTCAGTCAGTAGCCTCTTTCCAGGCCACTGAGCTTTGCAGCCAAGGGGAGTTGGCCCCTTCTAGATTTCTCTCGCCTGGTCCAGGTGAACAGAACTGCTTTGTTTGGACAGCAGCCCTTCTCCCACTTCCTAGAGCATCTTAGAGGTCCTGTCTGTGAGTGCTCATGTCCACCCCCTCTGCTATTGTCCCCCCTCCTACCGGCCCTCCTGGGGGGTAGTGTTGAGGGTCCTGTTGCTGCTATGTGAGGGTCTCTCTAGGGCAGCTGTTGCCTTCTGGAGATATTTTCCGACTAAGGATGGCCCTAAGGACAGGGTAGGACTGCCCCCAGGGGTTTCCGAGACAATGGCGATTTACGGGGAAAGAAAGCCTTCTTTGCACAGTGCCATGGTGGTTTCAAACTGCTGGCCTTGTGGTTAGCGGGTTAGGGCATGTAGCAAGCACACTGCCCAGTGGAACCTATTCTGTTGGACCCTGTACCCCTGCAACCTGCCTCCAGGAGCCCTGGTGAAGCCGGGGTTTAACACAGCACTGCTAGTTGAGAGGTGGGAGGTTCGAGCCCCCCAGCTGCTCTGTGAGGCAGAGTGGGCTTCTGTCAAGATGACAGCCTTGCAAGCACACCGGACAGCTCTACTCTGCCTGACAGGGTCGCTGGTAGATGAAATTCTCCCCCACCCCCGACAGACAGTGGTGGTCTCTCTGGGGCACCCTCAGCCACAGGTGCCCGCTCGCTCCCTCCTTCCAGGTGCGCTCCAAGGAGGACGGCCGGCTGTATGCTGTCAAGCGCTCCATGTCGCCGTTCCGAGGCCCCAAGGACCGTGCCCGAAAACTGGCCGAGGTGGGCGGCCACGAGAAGGTGGGGCGACACCCGCACTGTGTGCACCTGGAGCGCGCCTGGGAGGAGGGCGGCCTGCTGTACCTGCAGACGGAGCTGTGTGGGCCCAGCCTGCAGCAGCACTGTGAGGCCCGAGGCGTCCGCCTGCCCGAGGCCCAGGTCTGGGCCTACCTGCGCGACACTCTGCTGGCCCTGGCCCACCTGCACCGCCAAGGCCTGGCCCACCTAGACATCAAGCCAGCCAACATCTTCCTGGGGCCCCGGGGCCACTGCAAGCTAGGGGACTTTGGGCTGCTGGTGGAGCTGGGCGAGGCCGGTGGCGATGCCCAGGAGGGGGACCCCCGCTACATGGCCCCTGAGCTGCTGCAGGGCCACTATGGGACGGCGGCCGACATATTCAGGTGAGGGTGGGGTGTGCGGGCGAAGCATGGTCTGCGGTGCCCTCCCGCAGGGGGTGGGGGTGGGGGCAGTAGAGGGGGAGACACTCCCTGGCCGAGAACGCTATGGAGTCCTATGTCCAGAGCCTGGGAGCGCCTGCCTCCCTGAGAGCCAAGGTGGGTTTTGAGTTGGGACCCTGTAGGCAGCAACATCTCTGAGTGCTTTACCAAGATAGCCCAGGCTACCACTGCCAGAGCACAGACCCACGGCCCAAGAGGGCTTGGCAGAGAGAGGTGGCAGGCACTGGACACGGAGGCTCCGGGGCCTCCTGTCAGCTGCATCTGGGCACGTAGAGGGTTAAGGCTCCCTGGCTGTTGGCCCTCACTTGGCCTGGGCAGCCCTCGGGCAGTTTTCAGTCGCAGGGGTTGCTCAGTTCGAGGTTCCCCACCATCAGCAGCCACCCTCCTGGCTTCCCTCCCCAGGGAAGATGGGGGAGGGAACAACAGCCTGAGCTCAATCAGGAACCATCCCAGAGCCTGAAGACTCACCATTGCCCCCCCCCTTCCTCTCCCCCACTTCCCTGGCCTACAGCAGGCTTCCCAGCTCCCTCCCCACCGTCCTCTGGGGCTGAGGTCTGTGTCCCTGGGCCAACCCTGCCCTCCCCCCCACCCCCTGTCCATGCCCCCCCTCCAGTCTGGGGCTCACCATCCTGGAAGTGGCCTGCCACATGGAGCTGCCCCACGGCGGGGAGGGCTGGCAGCAGCTGCGCCAGGGCTGCCTGCCCCATGAGTTCACTGCAGGTGAGTGGGGGCAAGGAGGGGGTGCTGCCACAGGGAGGGTGGCCCCAGGGGTGGTGGGTGTCCGTGACACATCCTGCCCCCTGCCCAGGCCTGTCCTCGCAGCTGCTGGCTGTCCTCACGGTCATGCTGGAGCCAGACCCCAGTCAGCGGGCCACGGCCGAGGCCCTGCTGACCCTGCCCATGCTCAGGGAGCCCCGGCCCTGGAGTGTCCTGTGGTGCGTGGTGACTGAAACCGTGAGCCGAGGGTGGGCCCTGTGGCAGGTAAGTGGGTGAGCCCTGGGACGGGCAGCCCTGCCCTGCCGGCCCCCGCCCACCTGCCCGGCCTTCTCTCCCGCAGGCCCTGGTCACCCTGCTGTGCTGGCTCTGCCACGGCCTGACGCACCCCACCAGATGGCTGCAACCCCCTGGCCCGCCGGCCACGCCGCCCAGCTCGCCGTCCTGTGGCTTCCCCCTGGACAGCACCCTCTGCAGCAACTGGGGGGATGACAGCTTTGGGTGGGTGAGCTGGGGGGGGGGGGCAGGGTGACACAGGTGGTGAGGGGCTGGTGGACCCAGCCCTTCTTGTGGCTTAGCCCATGGCCGGGGGCAGGACAGGTGACTTCACAGCTGGGGCGGCTTCTCACCTTGGGCACCACACCCCGAGCTGCCCAGCCAGGTGCCTAGGCCCAGGGTCAAGGTGCGGGGAGGACAGTGAAGGATGGCTGCATGGCTGCCAGGGATGGAGGGCCCAGTTCTTAGAAGGAACATGCACGCACCCCTTCCTTAGACGGCCATGTCACCCTCACTCCGGGGACACTTTAAGGCGGCCGTGAAGCTGCACCGACCAAAGGTCAACTTCCAAGCCAGCTCAGCAGAAGGCCTCCTGGGAAGGGGTGAGGTGGCTGTGAACCTGGCCTGCCATCACGCTGCCACTCCCAGGGATCCACCTCCCCAGCTGAGCTTTGCTGGTCTCACTGCCCTGGCCTCCCAGGCCCCGCCCCTCGTCATTCAGTCGCGCTTTCTCTCTCTCTCCCCCCTCCCCCCTCACGCAGGGCCTTGCTCTCACCAAACACCTACCTGGCCGGGACTGCTGGGAGCACCTCCACCCCCAGCAGCAGTCCTGCCTCTCAGAACAGGTATGTACTGGCATGAGTCAGCCCAGGGCGCCACAGCCCTGCACAGGGGTGCAGGGGCATGTGCTTCAGTTTGGGGGTGTCATTTCTCTCCCCTCTCCCCCACCCAGGGACTCTCTGGACCTCAGCGACATTGACCCAACAGCACCTCGGGGATCCTTCCCTGCCTTCGAGCCCCGGAACCTCCTTAGCCTGTTTGAGGACTCCCTGGACCCCACCTGAGCCCTGGGGCCCAGGCTCAGAGCTTTTAACCTTTTACCCCGCCCCTCCCCGAAGCACCCCTCTATCGGGGCGCCTAATAAAAGGGATTTGAGTCTTGGGAAGACCCTGGCTTGGCTTGCTCAGGTGGCAACACAGCACTCCCTGCCCTTTTTATTGGTGTCTCCCTGAAGGGGAGCCCTGGGCCCCGCAGCCTGGAGCTGGCAGCGCCTGTGCGTTAGCAGAGCAGGTTTCCTGAGCAGATGCGTCCCTGGTGGGCAGGTGGGCAGGCCCTGGGCTGCCCTGGGCACGGGCCCAGGGCCTTGCGCCACGGCCTCAGAGAGTGAGCATCTTGAGTGGAGAAGGGGTAAGTGCTGACTTGGTCCTTGAGCGAAGAGGCCAGTCCTGCTGCCCGCCGCTCCCCACCCTGCCGGCTCTGTGCAGAACGGAGCAGGGGCGAGGGAACCGGGGGTCACCGGGAGGGCTGGCATGCAGGGAAAGGGGCTGTGGTCAGGAAGCAGGCGCCGCGGCTGGGCCAGGGGGCCGGCAAGAGGTCCAAGAGGGGTGCTGGTGGAGGGTGGCAACAAGCTGGTGGGACTCTGAGTGGTCACAGCAAGCCAGGCCTCTCAGTCCTTCCCGGGTCCCAGGGGGGGAAACCGAGGCCCGAGTTCCTTCCCGGCCAGCCCAGTGGGGTCAGTGCTCTGGGAGGAGCAGCAGAGCGAGAGTGAGGCAGCTTGTCTCCAGGAAGAACGAAGTGGATGAGGGCTCCAGTGCGAAGTCGTCCCACGTGTGCTGGAAGCCTTGGGGAGCCGGCCCCTCGCTGACCAGCACGGGGTCGCGTGTGGCGCCGGCCCCGGGGTGGTGGGGCCACAGCTCAGTCTGGCGGGCAGGCGTGGCGGGCGGCCCAGAGCAGGTCGGGCACGACGCCGGCGTGCAGCTGCAGGATGGAGCCGACGCTGAGCAGGTGCATGATCTGGTGGGAGTTGCCCCAGTAGTCGAAGCGGCCCGGCCCCCAGCGCTCCGGCAGGCGGGCCACGTTCACCAGGCCCCCGAGCAGGGCCAGCGCGTCCATGCGCAGGTAGCAGGGCAGGGATCCCGGGGCCCCAGAGCCCAGCCCCACCCCCCGGGCCCCAAACACCAGGAGCCGAGCCCCGGCCTGCCAGCCAAAGGCGCGGAGACGGGCGCTGGTGGACGGGGCCGTGAGAGCCCTCCAGCCAGCCACCCCCGAGAGCACCGTGTAGCCCAGCAGGGCAGCTGGGCGCAGCCAGGGCCTGCAGGCCAGTGTGCAGTGGATGATGGGCAGGGCTCCTGCAGAGGAGAGGGGGGTAAGAGCAGTCATTAGTCAGGGGGTCCCTGCCTTCCTGCCCCCTGGGCTCCCACCAGACCCACTCGTCCCCAGCCCACTCCTTGGCTCACCGAGTGTATTGACCAAGCAGACTCCACACATGTCCAGGGCGAGGAGCCGGGCGTACACGGGGCTGCCCCCTTGGTGGCACATGAAGAGGTGGTAGAGCACAGAGCCAGCAGGGGGTGCCAGGCAGGCCACACAGTGTGTGCCCCCAAGCCAGCCGTCCTTACCCAGCTGGCCCCAGGGCACCGTCATGGGCAGCAGCACCAGAAAGCCTAACAAGGCCAGCCCTGGAGGGGCAGAGAGCAAGCCATCAGACTGTGTCCCGGGCACAGGGGTGGAAGGCTGGCTCACCCCAGACAGTCCTGGACCCTGTGACCGGGCCGACAATAGTTTCGGTCGACTATAGCTCCCAGACAGACGTGCGCCCTGCAGCACCCCCCGCCCTCCCCCCCAGTCCCAGGAACCAGAAACCATGACCTCCGCCCTACAGAAAACTGCTCAGCTCCCGGCCCAAGGTGAACCCAGCAAGGGGTGGACCTGGCCAGCCCGACCCCAGGCCCCTTACTCAGCAGAGGACCCCAGCTGGGCCTGGAGGGCTGGCGGAAGCCACAGCAGATCCTGACTTTAATCCACCAAATAAGACATGTGAACAGTAGCCTCTCGGCCCACTCCGGACCCCTGTGCCCCATGAAAGTGTCTGGGGAAAGGAGACTGGGAACCTTTGGTCTTTCGGAAAGGACACAGCCAGGCGGGAGGAGAAGCCAGAGTCCCCCTGTCCTCCCTCCCCAAACACTGCTTCTGGGACAGTCGGAGGCGCCCCACCGAGCTCCCCAGCCAGACCCAGCTTGACAGGACACTTGGCACTGCCCTCCCAGGGCCAGACAGGGTCTCCCGGCCATGCACTGTTGGTTGTGGCGTCTGGCGGGGCCCCAGGCCCCCCAGTCTGGCCAGGTCCCAAGGGCAGCTGCGCTGGGCCCCTGTTCCTCTTGGGGCAACTCAAGGACAGGCAGGGCTGTGTCAGCAGCGCCAGGCGCCTGCTGGGGGAGGAAGGGAGCCGCCACTAGGCGGAGCCGCCGGGCTGCTGGGGCGGGGGGTGCCCACGAGGGAGGGACGGGACCGGGCCGGGCCGGGCTTCTCTCCCAGGGTCCCTCCCAACAGAGACAACACCTATCGCCCGGGCGCGTACGAGCAGGGGAGGGCGCCGAGGTTATGCGGGGCCGGTCACCGGCTTCCTTCCCCACGCTCAGAGGGATTAGGCAAGGGCGGGAGGGGGGCCCCCCCCCTCAGCTCCCCTCGCCTACCCCGGGGCCCCGCCAAGGGAGTGGACGCGGGCCGCCGCGCCGCCCGGGACAATGACAGCTTTGTCACCGCGGCGCGCGGCGGTGCCAGGGCCAGTGGCGCGAGCTCACCGTGCGTGTAGATGTTGCCCAGCTCGTTGTGCAGGTAGAAGAGGCTGCGCAGGCAGCCCGAGCCGCTGCTGGCCGGCCGGTAGCCGGTCAGCACGAACTTGTTGAACTGCAGGTGCGGCGGGGAGCTGGCCCAGTCCAGCAGGCGCGGCCCGGCCAGGAACGCCATGGCCCGCGGGGGAGTCCTGCTCAGCGGCGCCGCGGCGCCCAGACGCGCATCCCCGGCCGCGCCGGCCGCCCGCCTGCCCGCCTGCCCGCCCGGGCCCTGTCCGCGCACGCGCTGCCGGGGGGTCCCGGCCCGCGCCCCTTGGCGCTGCGCACGCGCGAGCCCGGCGCCCCCGCGCTGCAGAGAAGCCGAGGGAAGGCGCCGGCGGCCGAGCGCCGTGTGGGCCGGGCCCGGAGGCAGGCGGGCCGCAGGGACGGCGCGCGCGCGCGCGCCCGGCGTTGGCCGGCCGGTCCTGTCGCCGCAGCCCCGCGGACGGGCGCGGCCGAAAGCGGGAGGGGACGCCAGGCTCCGCCCCAGCTCTCGCCCCCGCCAGCTGCAGCGTTTCGCGCGCTAGGCCCCTGACGTCAGCGCGGCCGCGGCCAATCCGCGGGGCGAGACCGCCCAGGTCCTGGCCCCCTGGCACAGTATAGGCGATCCGGGCCTCCCTGGCTTGGGGGTCTCTTGGTTGGTGACCCGCCATTCCAGTTCCCAGGCGCCCTCGGGAGCGACCCCGGCGCTTCACACACACACACACACGCACACCCCCAGCAGTGTGCGCCCGGGTATCTTCGCTAGTCCCAAGTCGCCACTCTGTGGGGCGCCCACCCCATGGGGCACAGCTCCAGCATTCAGCCCCTCCGCCCAGCCCTGCCCCGGGCTCTGTCCAAGGTACTGCCGGCCTGGGACCGTTCTGACTGTCCTGGCCAAAGGCTGCCCGCCCCCACTCCCAGGGGCCTCCTGTCCAGCCAGCTGCCCAGGCCTCTGTGGCGTGTCCGGCACCCTTGGGGTCAGGATCACCCCTGGAACCAGGCTTCTCCGAGTTTGGACTTGGCTTCCCTAACACCATTTTCACCTGCGGGAGATACTCTCGGCCCTGCCTAGGAGCGGGGAGAGTGGCAGGAGGTGTGAGGGACAGGGTGTGCGCGCTGTTGGGTGTGCTGGAGGGGGTAAGGCATGTGGTAGGTCACCACGACCTGCGCCCGACGCATGGGAACCAAATCCAGGAAGTCACCCTTCTAATCCTGCCCGCAATGGGCCACCCCCTTCCGCAGGATCTCAGGCCTCCAGGTTTCAAGCCACACCCTCTAACCACACCCCGTGTAAGGAACACACACCTTTCATTTTCATGAACACACCCACCCCTGGCCTCCAGCGCCTTACTTACATAGCCCCTCCCCACCGAATAAGAACGTGCCCCGACAACAAGTAAAATTAGCGCTTTATTCAAAGTCTGTAGGTGGTCATTTGGCCATTTTTGCTGGCCTCTGACCTCTCCCTGAGGGCAGTAGCCAAGGCCCAAGGCCTCCGGAAACCAAAGATCCCTTCCCCACATGGAGATCGATCCCTGGAGGACTGGGCACCTGCCACCCTGTGTCCTTTACCATCTGGACCCCAGGGTCAGGCCAAGGTTTCCACGAAGCACCAGCTACTTTCTGTGCCAGAGCTGCACAAGGGGGCAGAAAGTCGAGGTAGTGTGTGGCTCCAGGCTCAGGTGTCACCATTCCGCTTGGAGAGGAGTCCCTGAGGTCCGAAGTCAGAGAGCCGAGACGAGGGAGCGCAGCGAGCTCTGGCTGGAGCCGCTCAGGGGCCGGTAGCCCGAGGCTGGTCCCTCAGCCTGGAGGTCCCCTGGCGGGCAGGGCAGGGCCACCCCTCTCGGCCGACGATACCAGACAGCCCAGCTTCTCCCGGGGCCCTGGGAAGACCCCAACGTCCTGGGCCCCTTGCCCGGAACCCACAGACAGCTCCTAGGAAAGGTGCAGATGTTAGCTGAACCTTGAGCCCATCCCAGCCACCCGGCTCCCTTGCCAGCGCCCGCCAGTCCCAGTCAGAACTCAGGCCCCTCGCGGACTGGGCTCCCCACTAGCGTCTACACCTCCGGCTCAGCAGACGCAGCAGCGAGAGCAGCAGCAGAAGCGCCGAGACGAGCGTCACCGAGGAGAAGAGGCGGGTTGCTGTGGGGACAGTCAGGGAGCGTGAGGGCAGGCAGAGGGGTTGCACCCCAGTTTCCTCCCCTTCTGCCTTACTCTGCGTCTCACCGTCAGTCGCAGTCGCGGCCTCGGGAGCCCCGGGCTGGGGGCTGCAACTGGCGTTGATCCTGTCCGGGGGCACAGCGGGAGTCTGGGCCAGACCCTGGGGGGCTGCCTGTCCATCAGGGGTGTCCAGCAGGCCTGCGGAGATGAGCGTGAGCTCAGGCAGCCGGGCTAGAAGGCCGGGAAGGGGCGGGCGCGGGCGGTGGGGCGGGCCTCACCCCGGTAGCTGATGGCAAAACCCTGCGCATGGCCGCGCGCATCGCTGCGGAAGGTGACTCTCAGTGTGGCGGGCTGCAGGCGCAGGGGCCCAGGCGGCGGGGGCCGGGCGCCGTCGAAGACGCGCAGCAGGCGGCCGGAGGCGGTGTCCCGCAGCTCCAGCCTGTCTCTCGAGTCGGCCAGCTCAAAGAGGCGAAAGGTCAGCTCGAGCGCGACGCCGGACGGGCCTAGGTTCCAGCTGCAGTTGCGGTCCGGTCCGTACTCGTCGGGGAAGTCCGGGGAGTAGATGACGCCCTGAGGCGCCGTCCAGTTCCCCTGACAGGAGCCCACGGATACTGGGGACCCGCGGGGAGGGCTGGTCAGGACATGTCCCACTTCGAATACCCGTCCCTTTCTCCCAGGCCCTGCCCTTTCCATCCGGAAGCATAGTCCTTCAGGATCAAGCCCCGCCCCCCCACAAGCCCCACCTCTCACATCAACAGACTCCACCCCCAAGCCCAGGCCCTGTCCAATCACTTCTCAGTTCCCAGTGTTCGGCGACGCCCCTCGCCAGGCTCCACCCCAAACACAGGTCCCGCCCCAGGTCAATTCTCTTTTTCGGGCCCCAGCCCCCGACCCCGCCCAGTCATGCCTCAAACCCGGCCCGCCGGTCTTCACATTGACCCCAGTCTCTTAGAAAGACAAAGCTTTCCACTTTCAGAAGAGTTAGTCTTGGAAACCCCCGGGGGCCCTTTCTAACCTACCCGACAGGGTCGCTGTGAGTCGGCATCGACTCAACGGCGGTGAGTTGGTTTTGTGCTTTTTTCTCAGGCCCTGTCCTCTGTCTCAGACCTCCTCTGGCGGCATTCCACCCTCTACCTGCGCCTCACCCACAGCTGCCAACTCACCTCGTCCCGGCCCTCTCACCTTCATAGATGCCCAGGCGCCCGTCGCCGCCACACAGCTGGCCCGGGTGGCCGAAGCAGATCTGGTCGCAGTCCGTGGCAAGGGCTGGGCGTCCCCGCGCCAGGTCGCTCTCGGAGCCACAGAAGCAGGCGTACCCTGCCTCCACCCCCGCCAGCTGGGGGCACAATTAGGGTGACCAGAGGAGCACGGGCTTGGAGCAGAGGTGGGGTGGTGGTGGGGTTGGGGTCAGAAGGGGGAAATTAAACTAGGAGATCAAGAAATCGGGGTCGAGTTGGGCGTGGGAGTTGGTGGGAATAAAGTCCGGGGTTAAGGGTCACTGTCGTGGGGGGGTGGTGGTGGTGGCGGGGAGCAGCACCTGGTAGCCCTTCAGGCGACAGAAGCGAAGGCACACCTGGACCGTGAGCTTCGTGGAGGTGCCGCTGGGGCCACTGAGGGCGGGAGGAGTCCCGGAATCCATGAAGCAGCCCAGGTACCCAGGCACTGGGGGGGAGCGCGGTGTCAGGCTTCAGTGCCTGTGAGTGCAGACCCCCCGCCTGGGCACCATCCCCCACGCTCGCCCCACTCACTGTGACAGGTGGGGATGTCACAGTAGCGCCAGTAGATGCCCTCCTCCGTCTCTGCCACGTAGCACCAGGGTTGCACGTCCCCGTCAGGGTTCCTGCGGGAGCAGAACGCGCCGGGGAGGGTTGGGGGGGCTGCACCACCCAAGAGCCCCGCCTCCACAGCCGGGAGGCGCCAGGCGGGGTGAGCTGGAGGCTTCTCTGAGCTTGCACGGGCTTCCGAGGGGGCCGCGGACAGCCAGCCCCTAAAAGGGGTCTGCAAAGGCTGTTTTTAGGTCTCAGCTGTTGCCATGCTGTCTTATGAGGGGGACTTGGAGGCCCGCCCCCTTCCCCCCGCCCCCCTCCCCGCGACCCTTCTGAGGGCAGAAGCGATGTACGCGGTCTAAGCTTTGAGGTTCAGCAGGGAGGTGTCGCCCTGCCCGGGCCGCCCCAGACAGCAGGTGTGGCGCTAACCTCCCTCCTCTTCCCCCGGCCCCCACTGGGGGAGCCGGAAGAAGTATGCGATCCCTTCCCCAAGTTCAAGGAGGTGGCCTCCCCGGGCCCGGCCCCTAGCTCAGGCCGGCAGGCTGGGATCCAGGGCCCTCCTCGTGACTCCGCTCGGCTGGCGGCGCCGAAACCCAGGACGCTCAGGCCCCGCCTCTCCCGCTGGGCCCGCCCTTGTCCCCGCCCACCACGCACAGGCCCCGCCCCTGACCGGCAGAAGTTGTGGGCGCCCAGCCCCCAGCGGCCCTGGGGGTCGCTGGCGCTGCTGAAGCTGTGCTGCTGCGTCTGGTCCCAGAAGAGGCAGGGGCGGCCGGCTCCCTGCGGGCCCGTGTGGTTCTGATGGCCGCGGTAGTCGGCGCCGTTCACCTGGAAGCACTCGGACAGCCCTGCCCCGAGACAGTAAAGGGCCTGAGAGGTCCGGACAGTCGCCAGGCACCTATCCCTTCCCAGTCCTCCCGACCGCCGCCCCACCTGGGACCGCGGGATGCCCAGGGCTCCAGCTCGCCCCTCCGAGACCGGGGGTGGGGGGTGGGTTGGAGTCAGGTCAAGACCTGGGCCACCCACACTCACCTGGGTTGTGCAGGCTCCCAGCCAAGGCCCCACGCGGTAGTGGCAGCGGGAATAAGAGGAGGACGAGAGCGCCCTGCAGGACCCGTGTGCCCATCGTCCCAACCCAGGACGCGGCCCGGGCCGCCCCCGTGGTCGCTCAGAGGTCTCGCAGGCCCTCCGTGGCACGTCGCCCTGCGCCTGTCTGTTCTCTCCCACCTGGGCGTCGTGGTCGTTCTTCGTCTCGAGAGGGGGACTTGCTTGGGGTCTCAGTCCCGGGGGGTGTGTCTCTGGCCAGTCCCTGTTGGAGAGCGCTCTCAGGGTCTCTGGTCCGGACAGCTGGAATTCTGCAGTGGCCACCACATCTGGCCCCACCCGCCGCCGCGCGGCCGCTCTGAGTCCCCTCGCCCAGGTCTCCAGCGAACTGATACCTGCCCCCCTCATCTTATGTGGGAGCCCTCCTCTGGCCCCTCCCTCTCCCTGAGGGAGTCCGGGAAGCTCCGCCTGGGATGGGTGCGATGTCGCGGGTCCAGACGCCTTGCCCACCAGCCCCTCTCCTCCCCACCACCAATCGGGGAAACCCAGGGGTCCCAGCTCTGCCTCTTCCCCTCCCCCCCCGCACCCCTGCTGGACTGGTTCCCCATGGGTCTGGGGGGCGTGCGGAGGGGGAACACCTGCTGCGTGATGATCCTTACCTCGACCCACGCCCCCTTGCACCGCAGCCTGCGTTCCAGCGCTCCACGTGTGCCGCAGGGGTCACTTGTCTCCAGCTTGAGGAGGTGGAGGCTCCCGGGAGCAGAAGCCGTTCAAGGTCAGGGCCTGCCTGGCGCCTGGGTCCTGACCACAGCACTGGCCTCGCCGCCCCCGCCCCCGAGACAGGCGGGCTGGTGGGCGCGCTTGGCTCAGATGGGCAGGGGCAGCTGGCGTCTGTGGAGGGAGGCAGCTGTGCCCTGTCCCAGCCCGGCCCCTCCCTTCGCTCTGCGCCCTGAGACCCTCGCCTAGCTGTGGAATTCCCCGAGCGGCGCCCCCCACCTGGCGGGCAGGGGGAGGGGCAGGCCCAGGCAGGCGTGGGGGGAATTCCCCGCCCCCTCCCCCGGCGGGCTCCTGGAGTCTTCTGATCTGCCAGAACTGCCTGCCGCCCCCAGGGCTTGGGGGGAGGCCAGCGCAGGTGCGTGGGAGGCGGAGGCCGGGGAGGGGGGAACACAGCCCAGGGCCAACCGAGCCCCCACCGTCCAGCTTCCTGACCCTTCCTGGCTGCTGCCAGACTGTCTGACCTGCAGGCCCTCTCCCCCACCCCCGCCCATGACACCCCCAGCAGATGGAGAATCAGGGTGCTAATGAAGTGGGGCGGCAGCGGGTAGCTGCAATCAGCTCTTCACCCTCAGGCTCAGGGCGGGGGCATCAGGAGGAGGTGGGCTCCCCGGGACTCAGGGCGGCGCCCCGACCGTTCCTCTGGGAGCCCTCTCCCTCAGCGCCCAGACCAGCCTGGGCTCGCCTGGCTGCCAGGTCCCCCTGAGCACAGGCTGGGAGTCTCCTGACACAGGGCCCCCTAATAGGGGGGTGGGGGACCAGGACCTCACATGCATGAAGGGTCTGCTCAGGGAGTGCTGGGAGTGCTGGTCTGACCCTGCAGTGGGGGTGCCCCAGCAGCGGCAGACAGACTGTTGTGCTCGGTGCCCCCAGCTCAGGCCAGGGAGAACTGGGGCTCTTTGCAAACTCTAGTCCCATGTCACTCAGGGCACCTCCCGTGATGACCTAACCCACGCACCTGCTCCCCACTTCTACAAAGTTACCCCCTTAGACATGACAAGCATATAGCTATGTGTTCATTTATGCTCCCTTGAAAGCCCTGGAGTGTGCCACACCACTTCCCGCCCCCTGGCAGATGAGAGCCTCAGATTACCTAACCTCTGCTGCTCACTGAACCCCATCCTTGCTCCAAGGCTACCTGACTCCGAGGCTCAAGTTCTGCCCTCGCCTGGGCCTGGAGGGTGGGGGGTGGGGGTGAAGGGACACCACTCCCATGACCTTTCCTGGGCCTGACCTCTCATGCCCGCTCCAGCAGAAAGGCTGGCTGGTCCCCTCCAGGGAGCAGGTTGCAGGGAGGGTGGAGAGAAAGGGGCCATGGTAGGAGTCACTCAGGGCCAGGTCCTCCCATGGGGGCATGCATTGGAGGTCGGGAGGTGGGGACAAGAGGGGTCAGGTCACTCGTCCCATTGACAACCCCCCCCCCCCCAGGAAGGAGCAGGGACAGCCAGCCTTGTCCACAGAAGCCCGTTGGGCTGTGCGGAAACCTTGCCCTCTCTGCCTTGTGAGTTCCCGTTGCTCAGTCACGCTTTCTTCGGGCCCTTCATTTTTGGTGTGTGTATGTGGGGGAGGTAGACTGGAGGGGGGTAAGGGGGGCAGCGGCAGTCATGGGACAGCGCAGGTATGGACACACGCCAACAGCATCCAGTAGTGAGGCTGAATAAAATAGGGTTTATTGGGGGAGGTGTAAGCAGAGTGGCAGGTAGAGAGGGGGCAAGTTCACAACTGGACGGCGCTGCAGCCAGGGTCTCCCGGGAACAGCACCCCCTCTCCCTGCAGCTGCGTGTATCCACAATCATAGGATGGGTGAGGAAGTCCCAGGTGGAGGCCAGGGATTTGACAGCTGGCAGAAGCCCCTCGCCCCAAAGCTCTCAGCGGACATCCACTGGTCCCCTCGCAAAGCTACCCACGGTGGGAGGACAGGTTCATTAACAGTGTACCTTCCAGACCAGCCTCCACTCAGGCTCGGGATGAATGTGGGCAGCCAGGCCAGGGGGCCCAGCCCGTGTGGTTGCCTGTGAGCCTGGGCTGGGCTCCCATGTGGACCTGCATGAGGCACTTCTGCTATCAGAGCAAAGGGTACTGGGTGGAACTTAAGCTGGGGACAGACCAGGAAAGAGAGGTGACGGGACATGAAGTGCCTCTGGTTTAGTGCCCTGGGAGGTGGCAGGGCCTGCAGCTGTACCAGCCGTGTGTCAACTAAGGGCCGCAGAGGCCCAAGTGGCACCGTCCTGGAGCTGCCTGTCTGGGGAGAACAGCTCAGAATGATGGGCAGGGGTGCCAGAGGTGTCTCGCTTTATGGGGCCAGAGCAGGACCAGGAGCAAAGTTCCGCACTCTGAAATCTAGGGCTGTTGGGTTGGAAGCAGCAGGAGACCCAGGGCATCAGGGCATCATCACTCAAATCTTTTGTCGGTTGGGTCAGAAGAGCCAGGACTGCTGTATCCATGCCATAGGCTTCTGCAGGCTGCCAACCCTGAGCGTGTTTTTTTTAGGGCCCGAGGACCCCAGGGAAGCGGTCCTGATGGGTGGCTTCTGGAGGGAAGGTGCTGGCTCTTGATGCCCTTGGGAGCATTGAAAGAAGCGTTTGTCAAGCAGAATCTAACTGGATGGAAGATGCCGATTCTTGTGGACGTCGGCTGTCCTCGCGATGCCAGGAGTCAGCGCAGTGCCTCTGCTCTGGCGGGGAAGGAGTTTCTGCGTCTTTGCGACTCACTCTCCACTTGCACACTCGTCATTTTTCTAGACACAAAGAAATGCATGCATGTCATAAAAGTTCAAACAGGACGGAAATAGGTTACGATAGATATAACCCTAAACTAGGTCATTGTTTAATACCCACACACAGTTTTTACTTTTTTTTTTTTCCTTTAATTTAGGCATCACTGCCCTCAGGTGATGGGAGTAGGAGGCCCAGCCTTTGCTCCTGGGAGCCGGAATTGAACCTCCGTCCCAGTGGGCCGCAGTCTGGCGCACAACCACTACGCCACCGGGGTTCAGCCCCACACACAGTTTTTGACTCGAGATCTTTTCCTTTAATAGAGATGCTTACAGCTATCCATACTTCTCAGAGAACTGCTTTGGCTGCACCCCATCCTTTTGGATGTGCGAGGTCTTCACTTTCGTTCATGCCAACTGGTCTCTAGTCTCCGTTGTGATTCCTGTTAGCATTTAGGATCTGTTAGCATTTAGGACCTGGCGGTGTTCAGTTCCTCATTATTTGTGAGTTTCTTTTTTTTTTTCTCCCGTTATTGATTCCTTTTATCTGTTGTGGCCAGGCAACATACTTTGTATGCTTTAGATCTTTTAATCATGTAGAGGCTCGATCGATGTAGCATAGCACAGGATCCTGAAGAACATCCCACGTCTGTTTGAGAAGAATGGGTGCTTGACCGTAGCTGTGGCTTCCTTCTTGCGGTATTCTCTCCCTCTCTCTCTCATCAATCAAGAAGCTGGAAGAAGAAGACCACGGGGCAAGGAAATGGGCTTCCACTTGACAGCCACGTGACTAAGTGAGCCATTTTAGTGTGCCCGGTCCTCGGCCCCGTTAGCCTTCAGATGACTGTCGCTCCATCAGGCATCTTTTCTTCAACCTCCTGAGAGATTCTGAATCAGGACCACCCGGTCCAACCAAACCATTCTCAAATCCTTGCCCCAGAGAGACACTGAGAGAACAAGCACTCTGGGCCACTATGCTTTTGGCCAGCTTAGGATGCAGCATTAGTGAAAAATGCAATTAATTACCCATAGATCCGCTGCTTTCTAGTGACCGAGTCTTGAAGCACAGTTGCACTTTTGTATATGTGCTGCCAAAGCAGGCACAGCACGGTTACGCTTTTGGTGGAAGTCTTATGTTCTCTGAGAAATGAAGAAGGAAAAAAAAGAAGAGATGGGTGGATGACCCCTGTGTGGCAGCCATGTGCTTATGTTAATTTTATGACTGAAATGTAGGGGTGGAGTCTAGCCAGTTAATCTGGAGATAGCCATTGAGTAGCCAAGGAGGCCTCTGGGTGGGCATGGCTTCCTCCTGAGACTTCTGGGAAATCTCACGATTTTTTCCTCTTGGAGATGAGAAGCTATCTCCCAGTTCTTGGGAGTTGTCTGAGAGACGATGAATCACAGACAAGCTGGCAGAGTCCGAGAAGCTGGAGGAGCCGGCGGAGAGACCACAAGACTTTGCCCTGATGGAGCCAGACCTCTGAAGCTGGGGTGGCCACATGGAGACCTCTGCCAGTGATGAGTTGCTTCTGCTGTTGATGGACCCTGCATCCTGGAAGCGAGGAGCCATGTGGAGAGCCCTGCCAGCACCGGGACTCTGCACCCACTGGCCTGTGACTTCGCGAGTCGGAAGGAGACTTTATAGACTGATTTCGGGCATATGGGCTAATATCGGACTTATGACTTTGATCTGGACTGGGTTGGGATGCTTTCTCAGTGTTCCATTCCTCTTGTATATAAACCATTCCCTTTTATCTATATGCGTGTCTATGAAATTTGTTCCTCTAGCTTACCTGGACTAACACACCCTGTCTTGTTAACAGGGACAGAAGCAACGATGTTCACCTTCTCTAGGAGGACTTGGGCTCTGGAAAGGAAGAAAAGCAGGTGCGGCCCGCGGATGAGGCGCCCCGCTGGGGGTCCTGGTTGCCTGACAACTACAAGCGGGCTGTGCCCGGCTGGAAAAGCTACTGAGACCACGAGTCCATCTTCTTCCCTCTCGTCAAAAGGACTGAGAACCAACGGAATGCCAGAGATGACACTCGACGTCGGCGAGAACCAAGGGCCCTCCATCCCTTCTCCTTCCTTTCTGTCTCAGTCACACAGGGCAGGGTACTATTTAATGTGGTTCTTATAGCCAGGGTCTCTCTAACGCCATCCAAGGGCCCTCTCCTGATGCTCCCGGGTCCATTGTGATCCCCATCCTGCTGGGTAAATAATGAACCATCTCAGAAGCAGGAAGGGCGGAGCTCTTTCAAACTCTGAGGTCCCTGCCCGGGCAACCTCCTGGAACTAGGAGACGGCTGTGACCCAGAAGAGCAGCAACAGCAGCATCAGAAGCCAGGGCATGTGACAGAGCAGTGGCATTCCCAGCTCACAGGGCAGGTAAGACCGGAGTGCTTTGGGGCAGGAGGCTGGCTGGTGGAGTGGGGTGCCTCTGGGCACTCAATTAGGAATAGCATGCTCTTAGGGCATCTATTGATAGCCTTAAAAAAAAAAGCTTTGTGGGCTGAGCCCCGGTGGCATAGTGGTTGTGCGAGGGACTGCGGCCCACTGGGACAGAGATTCAATTCCAGCAGTGGGGCTGGGCCTCCTACTCCCACCACTGGAGAGCAGTGATGCGCCCCCCCCCAAAAAAATTTTTTTTTAAATTAAGTTAAATTAAAAAATCAGGCTGTCTTAAAAAAAAAAAAGAATGTAGAAAATGACCTTGTATTGAAGGGAACCAAACAGCTTCAGGAGGGGCTGGGAGCAGAATCCTGGGAGGCAAGCATGATAGGGGCTGGGCCTGCTGGAGGCACCCTGCCCGAGGGGCCTCTGGCGACAGGCACATACGTGGCATGTCCAAAGGTGGAGAAGACTAAAGTTGAGCATCATTTCTAAAGATTCGGGGTTCTGTATCTGACTGTACTAAGGCGAGTGCGTGCCTCTCCTACCTAGTGGTGTAAATCAGAATGAGTGCGATGGAAAACTAACATGATCATGATCACAGAAAGCCTGTCAGCCCACTTGACCTGCTAACACGGTAACTAGAACGGTCCAGAAGGAACAGGCTTTATTTTAAGCCAGAGGTGGACCAGGCAGAGTTAGGGGTGCAGGTGGAAGCCGAGGGCCACCCAGACCTGCTGAGGGCACAGGTTTACATTTGAAGCGAGGGCTGGTGGAGAGAAAGGACCGTGTGGCTTCTTGGAACATGAGCTGGCAGTTTGCCTTTGGCTTCATCAGGGCAGGACACGCACGTGCCCCTCAGAGAGAGCCTCCTCCTAGGGCTGAAGGGGAGAGAAGCCGGTGAGCAGGCAGCTGCCTGTGCTTGCTATGGTAACCGCATGGGTGGAAGTGGGGGGAAATGGAGCTGGGGGGTGGGGGAGATGGGCCGAGTTAGGACAAGTTCCACGAGCACCCACCGACCTGATTCACAGAGGCTGGAGGAGAAAGAGCCAAGTGCTGGCGGGTCTCGGCTGCCGGGGCTGGGTGAACATCATCGGGGTCTATGAACACGACCTGGCCGATGGGCTGGGGGTGGGGCGGGTGAGGGCTGAGTTAGAATGAGAAGAGGCCAGCTGGCCAGAAGTGCAGGGAGGTGTGTATGTGTGGTGGTTCCCAGGTTTGCGCTGGCGCCCAGCGGATCTAGCGTGATGGCCAGGACCCGAGCTGAAGGAAGAGAGAAACTGGTTGTGACCCGGCGAGGTGGTGTCAACTGTTGAGATGGGATGATCTGCTCCAGAAATCGAATGATTTAACTTTGCTTATGGATGCAGACAGCCGAAGTTCCAACCAGAAACAGACTCCGTCACAAGGAGCACTCCTCTCCCAGAGGACTGGGTTGTGTTGAACGAAAAACCCCATAGCCACGGAGTGGGCGCTGGCTGTGCGCACTGGCCCTGTGGGTTTCCACGACGGGAACTCTTGATGGAGGCAGAAAGCCCATCGTCTTTCTCCCGTGGAGCGGCTCTGGTTTTAGACTGATCCTGTGGTTGGCATTCCCCTGGTGACACTCTGACACCAGGACTCCTGAGGGATGTGTCAAGGACAGGCCACCCAGGAACTGTACATGAGACGGGAGGGATGCAGGCACGACAACTATGAGCAGCGGGCTGTGCCGGCTGGAAAAGCGACTTGAGACCACGAGTCCTTCTTCAGCCCTCTCGTCAAAAGGACTGAGAACCAACGGAATGCCAGAGATGATACTTGACGTCAGGGAGAACCAAGGGCCCCCCATCCTTTCTACTTCCTGTTTCAGCCACACAGTGGTTGTCTCACTGCAGGGCAGGGTACACGCTTACAGGATTTTTGGGGTGTGCTCACAGTCAGACAGAAGGGGAGAAGTGGGTTCTTCATGGAGGTGGGGGGAAATGGCTGGGAGAGCTGGTGGGTAGCCTGCACTGCCATGAATTATTTAAAGTGGCTTCGTGATTCATGGTCTCTCCCACTCCCACCAAACGATGGGTCTGGGTTAGAGAGGGGGAGAAGACACTGAGAGGATTCAGTCGTGAGTGGCTGGGTTAGCAGGGTTCCTTATGATGGGCACCCTGCTGGATGTAGAATGAGTAAAGTGACCAGATTTTAACATTGATAAAGCAGGACACCATTGACCGGGACGGGGTGGGGGGCAGAAAGACGGGGTATATTCCCTTCCCGTTCTCTTGCTGTTCCCTAGTTTGTCGTGGCTTCTTTCCAAAAATCAGGGCTTTTTTTTTTTTTTGCATCACTGTTCTCTGGTGGGAGTGGGAGGCCCAGCCTTGCTCCTGGAGAGCTGCTGCTGGATTTGAACCACTAACGCAGTGGGCCGTAGTCCCGCACACAACCATTACGACACCGGGGCTCAGCCAGGACTTTTTAAAAAATGCTGCAGGACACTGGAAAAATGGTTTGAAATCGGGAATGTCCCGCCCATTTAAAAATGAGCCTTCTCCAAAACAGGAGGGGAAGAATCTCACTACCAGCACTGGGACACGTGCCAGAAGGAAGCATGTCTCTTGGGCCCGCAGATCCCCGTGGATTGAATCTCCTTGTCCAGGAGGCAGCTTTGATGCCAGGGGAGGGAGCAGTAGGGGAGCAGCACCAGCAGACCCAGGGCCAGAGCCAGAGTGTGACAGAGCGGAGGGCCTCCCGGGCCACGGGCCACGGGGGCTGGGGGGCAGGAGGCTGGCTTGCAGAGTAGGGTGTCTCTGGCACTTAATTGGGGGAGTCGGGCTTGCTGACCCATGGAGCTGAGCGGGAGCTGGATGCCTTTGGGCCTCGGGTGACAGCAGAGGGGCATGCCTCCCGGGAATCTACTGGCTGCCCCCCACAGAGCTTTGCGACATTGCAAAGCAAGGCAGAGAAGAGGCCAAGAGGCTGCAAGCCAGGGAAGAGACAGTCCTGAGCATCGCTCACCTGAATGGCCACCTGTTGACATCCCTAAGAAAGCCCCTGGCTGTGAGTGTCGCCTGTGACTCCCCTGGGACCGTGCCAGGGGATTACGGACCCCAGGAGAAAGCAGGGGCAGGTCAAGTTCTGTGGGACTCTAGGTGGACGTCGGGCGCTCCACTGGGTCCCGGCGGGCCTGTGGGCTGCAGTGATTCGTGACTCTTTGGGGAAACTTGTAGGGAGCCTTTTTTGTGTGTTTATTTGTTTTTTGGGCATCACTGCTCTCCGGTGGTGGGAGTAGGAGGTCCAGCCCCACTGCTGGAATTGAACCTCCGTCCCAGTGGGCCGCAGTCCCGCGCACAACCACTACGCTACCGGGGCTCAGCCCTCTCTCTTTTGAAGTAACTCCAGGTGGATCCAAACTGCCACCTAGGAGCTCCCAGGAGACCCCTGCCCACCTCCATGCCCCCACCCCCGAGTACCTGGGCCTTCCTCCTGAGCTGGCCCAGGAGGCTGCTCTCGCTGCCGCAGGGCCTCCAGGCCACCCAGGTCGGGTGGGTGGCAGTGGGCCCTCATGACGGTCACTCGAGGGCCCTGGGTGATGGCCCGGCTGCGGCAGCCCAGCCTGGCCTGGTCCCGGCACATCCAGTACACCTTGTCGCCGGCCGCCTTCTCCTTCCTGTACAGGAAGGACTCGTGCACCAGGAAGCGCCCCCCTAGCGAGGTCCTCAAGAATTCCAGGGGCTGGACGGCTCCTGAGGGAGAAGGCCACAGTCGGCGGAGCCACTGGGCACAGACTGGGGACAGAGGGCTGAGGCTGGGCACCACAGCCAGAGGCTGTCCCCAGCACCCACTGCTGTGACTGCTGCCTGGCCCCTCCAGTCTGGGGCCTGGCCCTGCGGCCCTGGGTCCGGCCAGCTGATCCCTCTAGGTTCCCCTGGGTCTCTCCTGACTGTGCCCTGGCTGGCCAGTCCTCAGGACAGACTCTGGCCTGTGGTTTCCATGCGCACCCTGCTGCCCCCAGTCTCAACTCCCTATCTGTTGACCTCTCAGCTGGCCAGGAACTGGCCAGGCACGATCAGAATAGAGAAGAGGCAGTGTGGGACTGGTGGCCATGCTGACCATGTAGGCAAAGAAGTGGGGGCAGCTGGGGGGAGCAGGACACAGAAGAGCACCCCCAGGAGAGGGGGTGACAGACGGGGCCCTCAAGGCCTGAGGGATGCCCATAAAGGGGTTGCGAGCGCATCAAGATGGACAGCCTGCCACACCCCTTTTCCAGAGGCCTGAGCTGTTCCACCCCCCACCCCACCCCTACCGCTCACAGCCCAGTTAGACCAATGGATGTGGGCTTGGAGGGGCCGCCCGGCAGGGGTCTTGACCCGGAGGCAGGAGATGGCCTTTGGTCGGCTGCCCACATACCTGGGCCTTCCCGATGGGCTGACCCGGGAAGCCGCTCCCGCTGCCGCAGGGCCTCCAGGCCGCCCAGATCGGCAGGGTGGCTGTGGCCCCGCATCACGGTCACCCGGCCACCCTGGGTGATGGCCCGGCTGCGGCAGCCCATGCGGGCCTGGTCCCGGCACGTCCAGTACACCTTGTCGCCGGTCGCCTTCTCTCGCCGGTACAGGAAGGACTCGTGCACCAGGAAGCTGCCCCCCAGGGGGGTCCTCAGGAACTCGGGACCACCTGCGGACATGCCAGAGCCAGTCAGGAGGCTGATGGGGATGCTGGAGACGGGGGTCTTGGGGGCAGGACTGGGGCAGGGATGGGGTGGGAAGCCCCCCTCCATACCATGCCTATACCCCACCTCATAGCACTGTGACCCCAGAGCTGGGCTGTCGGCTGCGATGTACAGAGGGGACTTCCAGGAGAAGGAAGTAGAGGGACGGAGTGCCGTGAAAGCTGCACGCCCCCCCCCCCCCACCCCACTCTCCACTGTTGGTGGGAAAGCCGGGGGGCGGGGGACGACACAAATGCCCACCCTGGGAGATGGCTTTGGAGGGGCACTTTGCAGGACAGAGAAGGTGGGTGCGCGGCCTGCAGGAGAGGTGGGCAGGTTTATCTTTCAAGGCCCAGATACAGACACTTTACTAGTCCAGGAACAGGTCAAAACTCCACCTCCCAGAGGGCTGAGCCCCGGTGGCGTAGTGGTTGTGCGGGGGACTGCGGCCCACTGGGATGGAGGTTCGATTCCAGCTCCACAGGAGCAAGGCTGGGCCTCCTACTCCCAGAGGGCAGTGATGCTCCCCCCCCCCCAAAAAAAAAAAAAAAAACAACTCCACCTCCCAGGCTGGAGGCTGGGGGTGAAAATGAGGCCGGGAGCCTGAGGCTAGGTGTGGGGCTGCGCCCTCCAGGGCCCGCCCCCTCCAGGGCCCCGGGCAGGTCACCAGGCTTATGGGTGAGCAACGTTGACCCCACCAGGGAGGACGCAGGAGAAGTGAGTTCGGCTGTGAGTTCCCAGGGAGAAGGATGCAGGAGGGCCTCTGAGGGTACGGGGTGGGGCGGGGGGGGGGGGCGGGCTTCATGTGGGAGCCCATGGTCAGAGACGGGCAGGTAGCTTCAGTGCAGACGGGAGCTTGAGAGGCCCGTCCTGGGGTCAGTGCTACGCTGTCTTAGAGGCTGGGCAGCAGGCTGGGGGTAGGGGGTTGGGTTTGGGGGCGGGAGGCTGAGCCCAGGCTCTGTTGAGAAT
>PVJH01022577.1:0-36391 GCA_004026705.1 Nesogale talazaci
CAGAGCTCAAGCATGTGAACTACTGATCCACAAACTGAAGAACTCCATCAGACTGTGGGGTTCTCAGCTGCCGCACCGCTGTGCCCACAAAACGAACGCATAGTCACTGGCATTTGGAGAAAAACACGACATGAATATTCTTGAATTCTAGGCCCTGGATACTCTAGAAACACTGGACACAACTTTCTCAATCCAACCTAAACCTCCAACCCAAACCCACTGCCATCAGGTCGATGTCAATACAGAGCAACCTGAAAACTGGAATCCCTGGCGAGGGCGTAGCCTCACTTTTCTCCCTCAGGAGCAGGAGGTGGGTTCGAACTAACCACCCTGTGGTTCGTGGTTAGCTGTTAGCAGTCTCACTCTGACCCAGCAGCGCCAGCAGCAGCCGTGACTGCCCTGGAGTCGGTTCTGCCCCACAGTAACCATAGGGAGCAAAGAAGAGAGGTCTCTTTGCTGGAGCAGAAAGTTTCATCTTTCTCTTAGGGTGCCCGCTGGCATATTCGAGCTGCTGATTTTGTAGTGAGCAACCCAACACTCTATCCACCACGCCACCAGGGCTCCTTGGCAGGGCCTCAAATTCACTGTCCGTGACAGTGAAATGCGTGTTGTAACACACGAAGAGTTTCTCAAGGGAAAACATTTAAGAGGGCGCAGGAAGCACAGAAAAGTTAGTAGGGAAATGCACAAGAAGAATGTCAAGATGTTCCCATCTTTCCACAACAGGGGCCCTCAAACTAGGGCGGTTATGCCCACCTGGCCTGAGCAAAGAAAGGGATACCAAAGTACTAGGGAGAAAGTGTCAGAACCATTGACTGCTAGCTGTAGAAGACATGGAATCCCTAAGTGGTCTTGCCATGCCTCAGCTGCCAATTGAATGGTAGGAGGTTGGAAGTGTTCCCCTCCAAGGAAAGGCCTGGAGATCTACTTTCCCCCCAGATCAGCGACTAAAAGCCCTCGGGAACGCAGTTCACCTGAGATACAGGTGAGAGCACCATGAGTCGGCATCAAAGTCAGGGCCACTGCTGTAGCGAGCTGATCTCCTTAAAATCAATTTTTTTTAAAAAAAAACAGCTAGTAGAGATAGAACACCCATCGATTTCCTTCGTGGAGAACAAGTCCCTTGGGTATGCAGGCTCCCAACGTTCACCAACAGTCACTGTGGTTTTTCAGGCAAAATAAAAATATGAAACTCAGTGAAAACAGTGTCGCTGCTGGCTTCCTCGTCCAGCTGGGATTCACCCCATACTCTCTCCATTCTCTGCTGCACCTCTCCAGAGCTGGGTCAGCTCCTGCCTGGACAGTTGCAGTGTCCCCCGGATCAGCCTCTCCATCCCGGGTCTCCCACAGTTCACCCTGATGAAAGGTTAATCTTCCAAAGGCCAACTCCGATCCCCTGACATAAAAAATAAAGCTTGAATCCTTGGGTTCCTATGACCTGTGGACAGTAGGAAGGTCGCACTCCTGAGCTGGGGAGGGAAGGCTTACCCTCATGCTTTGATGTCAGCTCTCCCCAACCCCCCCCCCCCCCCCCCTTCACACACACTTCACTCCAAGAAATCTGCAAGGCCCATTCCTCTCTGTGCAGGCAAGAAAGTATTTGTATTTGAAGCTCCCCCTTCACCTGATTTCCTCCATCTCCTCACAGGCCCTCCAACTCAGAATCTGACAGAGTTCAAGGTCTAGAGGAGGCTCTTCTATGAAATGCACAAAGCACAAGGGTGAAGCGCTCCGCTGCTCTCCCAAAGCAGTGGGGGAAAGAGCTGGCAATCTCCCACGAAGAAGACTGCCAAGGAAACTCTGTGGAGTGTGTGCCTGTGGCTGGCTGGCACATAGTGACAACAGTGCAAAGTCCAAAGCACAGGGCCGAGAACTGCTCTCTGGTTCCCAATGAGCACTCCAAAGCTCATGGGGGTGAAGGGATCCCATTTTTTCATTACATGTACATGGTATCTGTTATCTGTGACATGAGGGCCCCGGGCACTGAGTGGCTTGGTTACATATTGGGCCGCTAAAGTAAAGTGACCAGATTTTAAGCGGGACACCATCAACTGGGGGTTGATTAAAAATTTGGTCTATATGGAGAAACAAAAATGTTCATAGAATGCGAAAATAGTATTGTAATATATTTATTTAATTTTAAAATGCCGTGAGACGTGGGACAAGTTGTTAAAAAGTGGGACGTCTGGTCACCTGGGCCCAAGTGAGAAGTTTGAAACCAACCGCCTCCTCTTTCTCTCTTGGAAAAATGATGAGGCTTTCCGTTCTGATAAGGATGGATGGTCAGAAATTCCAAGAAGCATCTTGCTCTGTCCTGCAGGTTGCTGTGAGCAGGAATCTGCAGGATGGGAGGGAGCTGTGTGGCTACTGCTATTCTGGGTTGTGTCTTGAAATCTTCATAGTTGGAATAACACTTTTCCCCTATAGAATTTTTAAGTGTCGATCTCTTCCACTCTGAAGATAAACGAATTACTTTTTTACGTCCCTCGATAGCTATTGAATTCTCTGTTTAAATAATCTTTAAGTTGTATACTTCTTTAAAAATCTTATTTGGTTCACCTTTGTATCTTATATGTCATAATACCCGGGGGCTTCAAAAAGCTCATGGGGGTGAAGGGATCCCATTTTTTCATTACACGTGCTCTTGTACAAGGTCTTACCTCAGCTAATTCACACATACACACACACACACACACACACACACACACACACACACATACACAGTTAATTAATGCAACAAGCCACAAGGGGGCAAAGTTGAGCTAGTCTCTTCCTGGGGTCCTTCTAAATTTTAGAACGGAGGACCTTCTCTCCTTTGAAAGTGTATCTGCAAATTTGTTTAAAGCAAATACACACAAGTGCCTTATATATCTATAAAAGTTGACAAGGAAAGATGAGCTGTAGAGAGTTTTAAAACAGAATTGATACGATGCAATTTTTTGCATTCTTTAAAGTACCCAGAAAGAGGTGTGGATGAAGAGTCAGTCACCCAATACTAGCAGCTGTGATGTCAGGGGAGGGGGAGGCTGGGAGAATGGGAATGAATGGGAGCCCGGAGGGAGGGCGTTTCCACTTTCCACGTTTACCTTCCTTCCCGATTCGCTTTATATCTAGTACATGTTCATGTCACCAGCAGCACTTCCTATTTTCTCCTTCTCATCTCATCTTCCTGCCCGCGTCTGATGCATTGAGGATTAAATACACAACTTTCCTGGCTCTTTTCTGATACAGTCAACCACAGTTTCCCTCGTCCTCCCCATTCTTCAGGGGTGTATTTATGGCGTCCCTGGAACAAAAGGAATATCTAACAGTTCCATTTATCAGCTTCTTAGGACTAAAGAGCAAGTGAAAGTTCTTGTGTTGAAACCACTGGATTGCGGTTCTTTAAAATACACATACACGTACATTCAAAAAGAATTCTTGTATCCTTCTAAAATCACCACAATTACCTACTAATGGGATATAGGTACAACTTGGGACTCTGTATGGCCAGCACTGCCTTTATTTCACCCTGATTTTCTTGTATCATAGCAATCACTGAAAACCCTGTTTTTCCAAAGATATGACCTTGCTGAAAGGAATGTGGGGCAATCTGATGCTGAACTGGTGAACTGGCTCTCATGCTTGCTCTCTAGTTAGTCATTGGAGGGTGTCTTCTGTTCCTAGCAGGGCCCTAACAAAAATATACCACAAGTGGGAGGCTTTGGAGAAGTGGAATTCCTTTTTCTCACAGTTAGCATGATATGGCTTTAGGGTGTGTCCGGCCCTGAGCTACATGCTTTACAAAAAGCAGCACACTTAATCCCCATAGCTATCGCATGAAGTGGCTCCTCTTATCACCCCATCTTACAGAGGAGGCATTTGAGGCAGAAGGACATTCATTCAATGTCGTGGACACCAAACTTGTGAAGCAGGGGTCAGTATTTGAACGCAGGCAGCTGGCCTCAAGATTCTAGGATCTATCAAATCAGGGGTTCTAACATCCATGACCCACCCAAGGCTGTTTCCCTGGAAGAGTGTTTCCGGGTAACTGACATGCATCATCCTTGAACGAATATTCATTCCGTTAGCCCAAGGGGCCAGGCTGGGCACAGGCAGATGGAGGAGCAATGTAAGGGGTCTTCCCACTGCTGTCCTCTCAGTGAGACCAGGGAGCCCCTTCGATGCTGTGCTGTCCCTGCGCTCAGAATCGTCCCAGCCCCAAGGAAATAGGGAAATTCCAAATTGCGCTGCCCCCCAGTGCACCAGCCTCAGAGACATGAACCTCACTGGAATCCACATCCACAGGAATCCTTGGCTTTTGCCAGTCAGCAGGCCAGTCAGCAGCATGCCACGGCCCTAATTATTCCCCGTGCCCCAGTCCAACATCAACAGCACACATCTTTCACTGTGCTGCCCCCTGGAGTACCCCCGAACCCCACACAGGCAGCAAAGTGCTAAAGGGTCAGAGCCTCCTCCTCGGGTTGGTGTGGCCAGCAGTCCCCAGGCCTCTGCGGGAGTCCAAACCTGGACAAAGACAGACTGCCGAAGGCCCTAAGCTGGCCAGAGTGTGCTTCCTGGGGCTCTCCAGGAACACAGCCGCTGCGTGGGAGTCAAGGGGGAAAAACAAAGGCAAGAGGTGGGGGCACGGATCTAAAGATGCATTCTGGGAGATCATATTCTTGGTTAACATCCCTGAGACTGCACTGCCTCCTGCAAGCTTTTTATTGGGCATTACGTCTCTGGGGAGCCCTGGGCTGTGATCCGCATGTTGACCGGGCTGCCTCGGGAACCCACGGGGGTCGCCGTGAGTCAGCCCTGATTCCACAGCTGTGAGTGTGGGTTTGGGGCTTGGATGCTAGTGAGGAGAGACGCTAGAGAGAGCGGTGCTCCTTGTGTCTCGGGCACCAGGCTCCCCATCGCGCACTCACTGCTTCCTGCTTTCCAGGACCCGAGGCAACAGGTCCGAAGTAAAGGAGGTGGTTTCGGATCATGAGGAGGGCTGGGAAGAAAATTAAATAGCTTGATGGGCTTTCAGTGGACACTTGGCTGGACTCCAAGTGGCCAAGGAAACGGGGAGTGGAGGTGAAAGGTGGTCACGCAGAGACAAGAGCGTTGCAGGCCAGAAGTGTGAGCCCTGACGCCTCTGGTTAGAGCTGTTCCGGGATTGAAGAGGCGCTCTGGTGGCACTCGGGGAAAGTGCTCAGTTGCTGAGGAAAGGTTGCATGGTTCGAGCCCACCAGCGGCTCCATGGGGGAGGCCATGGGGAAGAAATAGGGAGGAAGATTCTGAGAACATTACAGGCTTGGAGATCCTGTGTGGCTGTACTGTTGGGTCACTCCGAGTCAGAGCAGACGACACAGCAACAGATGTGCTTTGTTTTTATTTTTTGGCTTTTTGTCATTGTTGCTGTATTTCAGATGTTAAGAAATCCATATTGAAACTTAGTTTTCAAATGTTTTGAAAATGATGATGGCAACAAATACACAAATGTGCTTGACACAATGGATGCAGTTGCATGAGCCCCCAATAAAGTGATTTTTTAAAAATGAAACCGTTTTCTCAAAAGTCTAGTATGAGGTTTAGTACGCTGTCTTCTTTATACTTAGGGGAATAAAGACCATCGCACTGTGTTGTAAAGAAATAGCTCCCGGACTTTCAACAAGACCCTGGGACTCTGTACGTAGATACACACACACACTCACAGGGGTCTTTTTAAAAAGCCTTTCATTAATATAAGTTGAATGTATGAAACCGCCCTTAGACCTTCGAGCTCCTGCATTTGCAAGAGGGTTTGGTGCTTGGTTTTTTTTTTTTTAATTCTCAAACAAAAGAAAGCCTTTTCTGATATTTACTTTCACCCCCTCCTCCCTTATCTCAGAATATGTACTAAGAAGACTGTGTGCCTCTATTTTGCAACTCTGTATAAATATCTGTGCACGTGAATCCGGAGATGGGAGTAGAGGAAGGGGCAGGGGTTGTTTTCCAATATCACTTTTTTGTTACTTAAAAACAGGAGAGGAGGGAGGAGGTTGCGGAGGTGGAGGAAGCTAGATACATTGTGCAAGGGCCTGTCCTTGTCCTCAGTGCTAATGGGTTTTTCAATACATATATATAGTTTTATTGAGGGCTCATTCAACTCTTATAACCATCCATACATCATATATCCCGTTTCTAATATCTCTACAAGCTACCTCCTCTCCAGACTACCATGAAAGAATCCTATGCACCCTTCTCTATCTATCTGCAGAATTTCTTGGGGATCCTCCAAGCTCCAGGCCATTTTTCTCTCTCCCCAGACTCCCATTAAAACCAGGTGCACGGGGCAGTCGGGACTTTTTGCTTAGAAGCGCCTTGACTTAACCCAAAGCTCTCCCTTCCGCTGTGTTTTCTAGAAGGGATTTGTAGACTGAACCAAGGAGAAGGCAGGCGGACAGCTTCAGAGGCGTGCAAACGCGTTATGCCGGCCAAAGTGCACCCGTGGGCCCGAGCTGTGACCTGGGGGACAGGGCTCAGGAGGGCAAGGGGAGTTAGGGGCAGGTGGCAGGGCCCTTTCTGCGCCTCCCGCCCCCGCCCCCACCCCTACTCCCACTCCACCCCCACCCCCACAGGCTTCCCAGGCAGGAGCAGGCCTCCGCAGTCCCCGGCTGAAGGGCAGGGGGCGGGAAGGTCGGCCGCCTCTGCAAATCCCAACCCCAATGCGAATCTGAAACCTGTGGGGCCAGCAGTGGGCTCTCAGACGTGGGCTTTCGGGTTTGGGGGGCTGGGTAGGACCGGGGGCGCTGCACTCACCCTCGGGACCGGCGGGACTCCAGGACTCGAGAGTGAGTGACGCGCCTGTCACGGGCCAGAGAGCCAGCGGCGGCGGCCTCCCTCGGTTGAAAGACTCCACCCGCCACCCTTGACCCAAGTGCCAGCGGGCGAGCGTGGGGACTGCTCAGCGCAGCCAGAGGCCTCCGGGGCCCTGAGGGCGGACTGCGAGCGCGCGCGGTGGGGCCCCCTGGCCTTTGGAAAGGGTTGTGAGCTCTGGGGTGGAAGCGCCTTGTGTGGTAACTGGGCCCCCACGTGATTCTGAGAGAGGAGACAGGTCTAAGAAGCCCACAAAACGCTAGGAGGGACACCACCCCCAACTCACTGCCATCCAAGTCAAGGGGACGCGTCCGTGCCCAGCTGTGGGTTTCCCGGGTTGCAACTTAACTGTTGGCAGGAGTAGAAGGTCCAGGCTTTCTCCTGCAGAGCTGAGGGTGGTTTGGAACTGCCACCACAGGGATCACGGCCCAGCCCACTACCACTGTACCACCAAGGGTCAGGCCAGGAGGCACAGGCACCCCAGAACTGTGCTTCCAAGTTGATGAGTGGCTGGTTCCTCTGCTGTCAGCCTTAAGAAGTCACCAGCCACTCTGCCAGAGAGAGGAGGTTAGAGATCCCTGCCTAGCCCTACAGGGTCGCTTTGATTCCGTGGTAGGAAGTTTGGTTTTGGATTTTAGGCCAAACAGAAAGCCTGTCTTTGGTTTGCTTTTTGAATATTCTCAGCTTTTAAAAACTGCTATTTTGTGTCTACGCAGACTTCCAGCAGGACAGTTGTTGGTTGCTCTGGAATGGGTTTGCTGCATTTGACATAAGCCCCAGGAAGAGGAGGCCGGCAGCCTCAAGGGTAGAAAGGGCGATCTTCCCAATGTTTTCCTCATGCAGCTCTATGAAAATTGACATGAGGCGGGCCACCGGAGTGCATAATAAAAACTGCGCTCAGCCTGAACTTGACTGCATGGAACTCCTTAGCAAGGAATTCCAGAGATGCTTCCAGATCACTGTGTCTACTCTTCGAAGGCAGGTCTGTGAAATTCCTGGGAGTCCTTCGTACAGGTTTGAGATTTTGAGCTTATGTTATAGCTGATAGGGTCGATGAGGAGGGATGGGTCCCAGAAAGCGGCGTTTCAACAAACTTGCCTTAGACAGCTGTCCAGCGCCTGCTCCCCAACACTTGAGAGTCATGAGACTAAGCGCTTGGTTTGAAACGGTGTTGGCTTTTCATGCCCGGCGCACTCCCTCAAAATGAAAGGCAAGCTGAACTGCCTTCCAGTCAACTTCAAGTCAGAGGAGTGACACAGTGGCTTGTACTTTGGGCTACTATTCACAAGGCCAGCAGTTCGAAACCACCAGATGCTCTGTAGTAGAAAAATGAAGCTTTCTACTCCTGTAAAGATTTACCTTCTCGGCTGAGCCCCGGTGGCGTAGTGGTTGTGCGCGGGACTGCGACCCACTGGGACGGAGGTTCAATTCCCGCTCAAAGGAGCAAAGGCTGAGCCTCCTACTCCCACCACCAGGGCAGTGATGCCTAAAAAAAACAAAAAACAAAACAAAACAAAGATTTACCTTCTGAGAAGATTTACCACAGGAGCAAATCCACCCTGTCTGATAGTCACTGTGTGTCACAACTCTTCGCAGGAAGAAGAAAAAAAGCTCAATAAAATATGTAAATAGCCCTGCTTCTGTCTTAGTGGTAGCATGTGGGACTGCGGCCCACAGGGTTGACAGTTCAAGTCCAGCAGCAGCTCTCCAGGAGCAAGGCTGGGCTTGCTACTCCCATCAGGGCAGTGATGCCACACACACAAAAAAAGTGCTACACCTTCATCTGGGGCACGGACAACAGGGAAGTGAGTGAAGGGACACATTTGAGAGTGTACAGTATGAAAAAATAATAACAATTTGTAAATTACTAAGGGTCCATGGGGGAGGGGGGAAGGGAAGGGGAATATGGGGAGCTGACATTGGGGGCCTAAGTGGAGGGAGGATGTTTTGACAGGGATGATGGCAATAAGTGTGCAAATGTGGCCTGCATACAATTGATGCATGCATAGATTGTATATACTCCTATAGATGTATGTATAGGAGTTGTATGAGTCCCCAATAAAATGATGCATTAAAAAAGGGGGGAGGGGAAAGGAGGAGCTTATACCAAGGCCTCAAGTGGAAAATGTTTGGAAATTTTTTTTTTAATCATTTTATTTTGTTTTTATTTTTTTATTTTTTGGGGGGGCATCACTGCTCTCCGGTGGTGGGAGTAGGAGGCCCAGCCCCACTGCTGGAATTGAACCTCCGTCCAGTGGGCCGCAGTCCCGTGCACAACCACTACGCCACCGGGGCTCAGCCCTAAAGTTTGGAAATTAATATGGCAATATGTGTACAAATATGCTTGATAGAAATCATGCATTGAATGTTATAAGAGCTACAAGAGCCACTAATAAAATAATTGGAAAAATGTGTAAATAATGAAATTTGACTTGCAAACAAACTACTGGGGCCTGTGAACACTGTGAGAAACAGTTCTGCTCTACACAGATTGGGTCACCAAGAGAGAGTCAGCCACCTGGCAGGGACCACAGCCCTGACTGCCCACTGGTCCACACCCCTGCTGTGGGGGGTTGGGCTGTGTCCCTCCGCCTAATCTTGGCTGCTCATCCTGGAGCTCCATCTGCCTGCTGATTCTCTCTCGGTCAGCACTTTCTTTGGGAACAGTGGAAGCAGAGTCTTGCTGTGACAACTTGGCCCTCAAACCTGTAGAGATTCCTAATCTCTTGATTCCCAATCCACACAGAATTCCAGCACTCTCAGACTTACCAGCTTCCAGAAGTCTCTGTTTCACAAAGCATTCGCAGAGACTTAGCGGCTGTCAGAAGCCAACACGGAATTGAACCTGAGGAAATAACTAAGGGCTGACCCCAAAATGTTCTGCTACAGTTGCTTATGATATCAAAGTGTTAGAAATAACCCAAGTGGACAGGAGTGTAAGTCTGTTTAAGTAGAGAATACTTTTATGAAGGAGAATGGAACTTATCAGATGCCATTGAGTCAGTTCTCAGTCCTCGGGAGCCGCTCTACACCAGAGCAAAATGCTGCCCGGTACTGTTCTGTCTGCACAGTTGTTAGGAGGTTTGGGCCCATTGGTGCAGTCCACTGGGTCACTGTGAGATCACTATGGACAGTTAGACTTCAGAAAGTGTTTCTACATGGAAACACATTCTTGAGGCATACAATGAAAAAAACGCAGCATGAGTAATTGCTCCCCTTTTTCCTTTAAAAACAAGAATGAGCCTTGAGTAGAAAACAAATGTTTTGAGAACAAGGATGGCAACCAGTGTACGAAGGTGCCTGACACAGTGTATGTATGTATCCCCCAATAAAATGATTTATTAATAAAATAAAATAAAGTCAAAAACGAGCTTTGTGGTAACAGAAGACCCAATAACCGCAAAATCCTAAAAAAGGTGGTTAGAGACTCTGAAAAGAATTCCAATTTGCACTGCAGAGCCTGCAAGGTGGAGCAGAAAGCAGGTTTCCTTGGAAGTCTAGTGGAAACATAATCCGTGTTCTCTTCCATGTCACAGAGCTGGATGACTGCCTCACCCCACCCAGTAAAGCTGTGACTGTGCCTTCTCTTGAGACTCAAACTCACAGATTTCAAAATGATTCCAACCCCTAGCAGTGCTGGCCATGTAGGAGTTATGACTCGGGGAGCTAACCCCAAGGTTAGCAGTTTGGAATCACCAGGTGCTCTGCAGGAAAAAGACCAAGCTTTCTACTCCCTTACACAACCCCACAAAGATGGGTCTATTCTGTCTTGCAGGGTCACTCTGCATTTAGAGAGGGTAAATGTCCCAAAGTGAGTGTGTTCAATGAGAGTTTACATACTGACCAAGTCTCCTCCTCGGGGGGCAGTGGGGGGGGGGGTTCTGAGCCAGGCAGAGAAAGACTCTTTTCGGATAGAAATGACTGGCCAAAGGAAAAGGACACAAATGACATCAGACTCACTAGGGACTCCCAGTGACCGTACGCGCGCGCACGCACACAAACACACACACACACACACACACACACACGGCTTCCCACCAGGACTGATTTACTTTTTGTTTTGTTTGTTTTGGTGGTATATTGGGCTACTAAGCACAAAGTAAGCAAAACTCGCAGAAACCCACAGGGTTGGTTCCAGCCTGTCCTCTAGGGTCCCTGTGAGTTGGACTGAACTCGGTGGCAGTGAGAGACAAATAGTTCATCATCAGTTTTAAGAAGATAAAGAGCCCCCTCGGGCCGGTGGTTAGATTGGAACTACTGGATGGGTGGAGAGAAGGTAGGGTAGAGAAACGGAACCATCTGCAATGATCTACATATGACCTGTCTGGAGGATGGACATCGGGGGGAGTGGGTTGAGGGAGGTGTCGGGCAGGGTAAGATATGACAGAACAATAATAATTTATAGAGTATTGAGGGTTGATGGGGGAGGGAGAGCAGGGGAAGAGGGGAGGGGTTGGAGGAACCAACACCAGGGGCTCGGGGGGTGGGGGGAAGGGCGGATGTTTGGAGAATGATGACGGCAGCGGACGTGCAAGGGTGCGTGGCACAGTATGTTTATTTATGTATTGGAAAAACAATGTACGAGCCCCTAATAAAATGATTTTTAATCAAAAAAAAGAAAAGAAAGATACTCATATTTGCTTTGTTACTGTGGGTGACTTTATGTGAAAGCATTTCTTTATTGTGCTTAATCAACTAATCTTTTCCTTTATTGCCTTTGTTTTATGAAGAGCTGCAACATGGAAAAAAATTAAGTGTTTTAATAAAAATGTGTAAGCCTTAAAAAAAAAAAGATAAAGATAAGAGGAGAAAAAAGCAACTCAAAGGGCAGTTGGACCATTGAAGAAAGAAGAAAGCTTTTTTTCCATTAAATGAAAAAATATAGTCATTAAATAAGAATAGATGTTTAAAAGAAAGAAGCCCTATCAAGATAGAAATCGTGGGGCATGAAATATATGGTTCAGATTGAACAAGAAGAAGAAGGGTCATAAGACAGAACTAAGGAAATTTCCCTCCCTGAAATTTAACGAAACAACTAAAAAAATGAAAGACATAGGTGACAGTAAGAGATAAATCAAAGAAATTCAAATAATTTCAGATAATAAAAGAGAGGCAATTATAAACTTTAACAGTCAATCGATCGAAAGACTTTCCCAAATAAAAGAAAAGAGTTTCCTGTTTGAAAGGATTATTGAATGGCTAAGAATTGACCTACACTAAGGAATATCATTATGAAAGTTCAAAATACTGGTACAGAAAGATTTTAAACAATTTCAGAGGAGAAGGGAAGAGCATGCCTAGAGATGGGGGAGCCAACTATCTGAAGAACTTTGACTTCTTAGCAATGACGTCAGCTGCTGGCGGGCAGACGCTGAGTATAACTCATCCCTGCCAAACACCATTTTCAGGGAGTTACATTCAGTCCACACCACAAACCTCTACAGTAAGTACGATGCATTGCTCATCGTTGCAGAGGAGAACTCTAAAGTCCAAAGAGGCAAAACAGCTTCCCTGGAGTCACGCTGGTCATAAGCAGCGCAGCTCGGGTTTGAACCGACTGATCTGTGCCAGAGTCAATGCTCCTACCCAGTGCGTTGCACAGAAGCAATGCCTTCAAAATTAAAAGGGCAATGATAGCCAGCCCCAAATAATCTAGTTGGCCAAGTTGGAAATCATTGAGCAAGGAAATAAAGACATCTCAAGATATGTCTGTTCTTTAAAGATATACTTAAAAAAAACTTTTTCTGAACTTTTCTTAAACGGTAATGAGAAGAGAAGTTCGCCAGCAAAAATAAGGGAACAGAGAGAGACTTAAGATTGAGGAAGCAAGAAAGCCAATTAAAAAGCGAGAGAAAGGAATCCCCAAGATAGCTGTGAAGTGTGTGTCCAGGTTGGCAGCCGCAGCTAACTCTGAGAACAACCCGGATCAAAGCACAGCAGGTCAGAAGGTTCTTCAGAAGGAAGAAATGAATAGACTGCACAACATTCTTGAAGTTCTTTAGGAAGATCTGGAGCCAACGGGGCGAGGATTTGATGCTGCCTGCATGACAAATTACACAGAAAGTTCCCCTCCTCCCGAGAAGACTTGCCGGTTGGGGTAGAAAAGAAAAGCAGTTGTGGTTTTGTGTACTGTGGGGCTCAGCTGTCAATGTATGTGTGCACAGCGATTGTCACGTGAGCACTGAAGGGCCAGCTCATCAAGAGTCCGAGAGGATGGAACCCAAGATGGGGGTGAGATCAGTTTATGCCAAGGTGGACGTGAAAGGTGGCTTGTTCTAAGCCTTGATGGAAGTAAATAGACCATGCCCCATGCACAGAAATGGCTTAGCTTTCTGGAGAGAAATACCAAGTTGTTCAAACTTCAAGATTTAAAAGTGACTGTCCCTGGGAAACTGAAACCTAAGGGGGTAATGGTAAGGGAACGGCTATGTGGAGAATTATTTGAATTTTGAGACCATGCAGATTTATAATGTTGAGAAAAAATGTAAGTGAAATTTTTTAAAGCACAAATACCACGCTGCAACTCCTTCAGAGTCTAAAAAGATCTGCTTCTAACCTCCTTGCTTCCTAAAAACAGATTTTTCTATTTTTTAGGCAGTAGCTGTCTGTGTGACTTCTCTGTTATCCTCTTCTGCTACATGTTTTCATAAAGTAGTCTTTTGTGAGTTGGGGACCTAAGGACTTAACCATTCTCTGCTTTTATTATTTCTCTGGAGAAATGTATTATAAGTTGTAAACAAGCAAACTTCTCCCCAAACTTTCAAAACTCCTCCTTGCTTCTTAATTGGGAACTGTCTGATCCACTCCCACAGTGAGTTTGCAATACAACAGGAAAAAAAAAAAATATATATATATATATATATATATATATATATATATATATA
Source organism: Nesogale talazaci (assembly GCA_004026705.1). Taxonomy (NCBI): domain Eukaryota; kingdom Metazoa; phylum Chordata; class Mammalia; order Afrosoricida; family Tenrecidae; genus Nesogale; species Nesogale talazaci. Next base: position 13,713 of record PVJH01022577.1, read on the forward strand.
TATATATTGACAGCAATCAAAGAGTCTTGCAGTCACCAGTCACAACACGGTGCTGTTTGGTCTAGCCGGTACATGGAGTAGCTACTGGGAAAAGGAGGGATGAAGAAGAGAGAGTCGGGGGGTGGGGAGTGGTACATCATCCAGAAGGGTCAATACAGCTGCACCTAATTTGTATAAATGGTCAGATCAGTAAGGACTCTATCTTGCAAGCAATAGATAGGTCTGAAACAATTTTTTGGCTCACTTTACCAAAAACATCCTACTGGGATTTAGCTACAAATAAAAATTGATCCAGAGCCCAAGAAGCAGTGGTCTTCAAACTCTGGCCCAAGGGCCATATGCAGCCGGAGGACATTTATCCAGCCCACCAGGGGGTTTTAGCTGTCACTGCTGTCCTGCTTAGCAGCCGACTCATCTCGGGCCCACAGTGAATTTGTTCATAGTTGTTTTAACTATAGTTAAACTATAGTTAACTATAGTTAAACCTGAAGTTTTCAAGGGCCCTCCAATGGTCTGGGGCACAGTGAACTGGCCCCCTGTTTAAAAAGTTTGAGGACCCTTGCCCAAGAGTCTTGCTAAGTTCTTTGGTCTCCAGTGTTCTCCTCTGTCTACAGCTTCAGTCTTGCCTTCCAATTTTGCGGCATGGGTTGGGGATGGGAATGCAGATAAATACTCCTATATAGCCGTCTATTAAAGTCCCATGGGGTGGCGTGGGGGCAGGGGAAGGGGCAGAATCCTTTGATTGTCCCTTCATAGATATGAGTGACTGGGGCATAAACTGTTGGGCTGTCAAAAACAGTACCTGCCAGATCCCATGATAGTTATACATACCCATGATGTTCTAAAGGAGATCTGTTAGAAACTAGATCGATTGACAGCATCAGCAAAAAATGCCTCCTATGTGCTAATGCACTTCGAGAAGCTGGTTGTGAGTCAGTCCTAGGTGGAAGTCCTTATTGGCCCTGCCAGCCAAACTGCAATTACTCCCCGGCCCTTCGCTCTCAGAATGGCTTAAGTTTCTCTTTCTTCCTAACAGATTCATTTGTCATCGTTTCCCCTGGTATTGGCCTCTTTCTTCTAACAGCATCTGCTTCCAACTGCAGTGAAAAATTTGTTCATGTCATTTTTCAAGGGACGTCATGAGGGGGTGGGGGTGGGGGGAAACTGCCTAGAGTTGGAATAGTTTGGAAACTAAAAAACATAAAGGATGTATGTGTGTGTAATCAGATTGTTCTCAGCATCCCTCACTCTACCGTTCCTCTAATCTACTGAGTCATTTTCTTGGCCTGCTTGCGCTAGTCCTCAAATAAGCCAAACATACTTTTGCTGATACTAACCGCAATTTATTGAGTGCTGGGATGTTTGCAATGCACTTCTAGATGAAGCTTAAAGCCCCAAAGATTAGGCAATTAATTAGTAGGAAAATATTTTTGTCATCTAGGAAAAAAAACAAGTAAATTTCTAAATAATTATTAGGCTAATATTGGCATTTCCAAGCTTTCTCATCCTGCTTTAAGCATCTGATTTTGAATTAGATGTGGTGTTCATTTAGTGCTGACAGTGGAAGTACACTGATGCTTAAGTTTGCTTCCAATAAAACTCTTATTTATGTCAGCACATGAATGCATCGTGCTACCCTGAATCTTGTATTAGAAGATAGTGTGAATGTTGAAACATATGGTCTTGCTGATGGACACAATAGCAGAGATATCTTGCAAGAAAGAACAACAGCCTATCCTGTAGACCTAACTTTTTTCGACAACACACAGCAGCTGTACAAATGGAATACACACATAAAGGGAATCAATGATATATGTGGATAGAGAGGAGAAGCTCAATATCACCTCTCAGAACTTAATCACATGCAAGCTCATTTTGAACATGATGGATATTAAGGTAAGCCACCATGAGCCAAAGTACAACCTTGAATTGAGAGACCATCTGAATGGATTTGATGCACTGAGCACTAATGAGAGAAGGCCAGACACGTTGTGGGATGACCTCAAGGACATCATACATGGAAAAAGCAAAAGGTCATTATAGATATAGAAGAGGCTGAAAAAGAAGTGGGCATTAGAATAGACTCTGAAACTTGCCCCTAAAAATAGCATTATTCACGCATAAGGAAGAATGAAGAAGGAGAGGAGCTGGCGAGGAGATTTTAAAGAGTCGCTAAGGAAGACAACTTATTGCAATGAAATGTGCTGACGTCTGAAATCAGAAAATGAAAAGGGAAGAAAACATATGGCATGTCAAGAGAGAGAATACTAAAAAACCTGAAGTTTGGAGTTACAATAATGAAGGGTTCTATGGACCAAAAAAATAGAGAGTAATGCAGGAAGCGTCAAAAGAAGATTGAAGAAATAGACAGGCATTCGACTGAAAAGGATTGGTCAATATTCTTACATTTCAGAAGCAATGGTACTCAGGGAAGACTTCCAAGCTGCACAAAGACATTGGTGTAAAACAATTATTCCAGAAGTGAATAGAATATCAACTGAGCTGTTTCAACCAATAGATGCAATTTTGGAAGTACTTATTTATTTATGCCAAGAAATTTGGAAGACTGCTACCTGGTCAACCAATTGGAAGGAATCTATATTTATGCTCATTCCAAAGATAAGTGATCCACAGACTGTAGAAATTATTAAGAAATACTATGAATATTTCATGAAAGTAAAGCTTCAATGACAGCAATTTTAAAATCTAAGATCGTCTCAGCAGAGAACATACCATGAGGAATATCACTGGTGATATCACAAGAGAATATCAGAAAGCAACCAATATCAGAACGATGGTTAACTGTGTTCCATTAACTATGAAGAGACACTGCAGGCTGAGCCCAGGTGGCATAGTGGTTGAGTGCAGGACTGCGGACCACAGGCTTGGCAGTTCAAATCCAGCAGCAGCTCTCCAGGAGCAAGGCTGGACCTCCCACTCCCAACAGAGGGCAGTGATGCCCCCCTCTTCAGAAAAAAAAAGTCCTGAAAAGATACTCCACTGTCCTGATCATAACAAACTATGGATGACATTATACAGAATAGGAATTTCAGAACACTTTATTGTACTCATGTGAAACCTGTACATATACCAAGTGGCAATTGGTATACAGAAAAGGGAACAGTGTGCCGTTAAATTCAGGAAAGGTGTGTATTAGTATTAGATCCATTCACCATACTTACAACCTGAGAAGCTGTATGATATTAAAAAGGACAAGACATTAAGATTGGAGGAAGACTCATTAACTTACTTGGTGAAAATGCAGAGGAATGGAAGCATTTCATGGAAATCAAAGACTACTACCTACAGCGTAAATGACTACAAACGAAGCCAAACCACTGAAGTCACACTGGAGACCAAAGCAAAACGTCTCTCAACTAGTGGGTTCAAACTGCAAACCTTATTATATGTCATATATTATACTATACATTATATGTTATATATGTGTATATGTAAATAGTCCTTACAACTGAACTCATCAACAGCATCATGATAAAGAGAAAAAACACTGAAATGGCCATGAATTTCCTTTTCCATGGGTTCACGATCAATGTCCCTAGAAGCAGCAATCAGGAAGTCATAGAATTTTGCCCTGGGCAAATATACTGCACAAGACTTCTTTCCAGCGTTCAAAACCAAAGCTGTGACTTTGAGGACTAAAGTATACTCGATCCAAGCCATGATATTTTCCATTGTCTCACGTGCATGCAAAAATTAGACTGTGAATAAGGAAACCGGGAGAAAAATTGATGCCTTTGAATTATAGTGTGGGAGAAAAAATGGAAAATGCTATGGGTTCTCAGATGTGCAGTCTAAGAAGGAGTACAATAACATGCTCCTTGGAAGGGAAGGTAGTCAAACTTTGCCTCACGTCCTTTGGGCATGTTTTCCGTAGAGATCGTTCCCTGGAGTAAGTGCCTGCTTGGCACAAAGGAGAGTCAGGGGAGAAGACGATGACCCATCACGAGCCCACAAGCTGGGCTGGCACAGGGGCTGCAGCAGTGGTTATGAGAATGGAACCTGACAGTGCTGCGCTGTGTTCTGTCATGGATGTCACTGTGAGCCACTGACACTAACAACGGCAGTGTGAATGAGAGCTAACCAAATGTGAGTCTGAGTTTTGCTGAGAAAGACTTTTATTCATATCCTGGTAATGACCACTCTTCAGAACGCAGGCAAACTCCTGGGCCATCAACTCCAGTCCTGTAGATTTGTTTTAGAATTGCCCAAGCATGACAGTATTAGATGAACACCACTCAATGACATTCTCAACCCACTTCTTCCATGCCAACTCCACTCCAGAGATAGATAATAGCAGGTGTTCTCTTTCCCAAACTCCTTTGTGGCGAGCAGTGGCCACATGATCCAATACAAGTCCATAGGGCATAAGAAAGAACTGTTGGTGGGGGGTGGGGGGTTCTGGTAAAGATTTTCTTATTTCAGGGAAAAAAAGGAAATATCCATGAGAAGACAGGTGGCTCTTTTATTTGCAGCCTTTATGCTTCCTGCCTGTTCATGTCCCATTGGAGGGTGTAATGCTTAGCTGGACATGGCAGCCATCTTTTGGCCACTGTTGAAACACTGAATGTGGCAAAGCAGAAATAATTTAGACAACTGGGGGTTTCACTGGACCACTGCACTAAAGCAAATAGTTTGCCTTTACATTAAAGGTAAATGAGATCAATAAGTTCCTACATGTAAACTGTTGGGCATCATACATTTTAGCCAAATGTATTAGCTGAATTATCAAGTAACAAATCTGGAGGCTCTTTTTCTTAATTGAGCTCAGATTTTCATTTGAATCCACAGCCTCTGTGCATCTCATGTAGCCAGTGGCAGGAGACTCTGTCCCATTGCCAGAGGTCATCCCTAGTTAAGTCAGGTGAAGAAATTCTTCTCCCCTGCCCTTGAATAAAGGAGCTCTGGAAGCACCGGGGATTAGGCATTAGACTGCTATCCACAAGCTCAGCAGTTCAAACCTACCCGACACGCTGAGGGACAAAGATTAGGCTGTCTGCTCCCGTAAAGAGTTACGTCCTTAGAAGCACCGACAAGATAAGATGGAATCGGCTCCTTGGTACTGAGCTTGGGTTTGAGCCTTGAATGGGAATTGACTAAAAGATTAACCGCAAATTACATACTCAAACATGGTAAATCTCTGTCTTCGCGCTTGGAATGTGAGAAAAGATGTGCTTTCTCACCTTCCTGACCGTACAGTTCAAGAAGCGTAGGGCAGCCTATGTGTCACCCACCACGAAAGGAGACAGCCTTTGGGGGCAGCCAACACCACCACAGGCAGGTGAAGGGCGGAAAGAGCCCACGTGTCAGCTCATGGGCTTGAGGCACTAGATCACCCCAGTGTTGGACTTCTGATGACACAAGTCAATAGATCTCCTTCCTTGAAGTCAGTTTCGTGTGGATTTTGGTTCTCTGCAATTTCAGAAGACATTCTAATTTGATATACTTCCCAGCTGGTATTAGGCAACCGGCAAAGAGGGACTCCAACTTGCCGTCTTTCCTGAGGCAAAAGCAAAAACACCCTTCCGTATCTCCATGATAGGAGGGAGCTGGGCAGTCAGCCATCATTGGCTTTGTTCATCAAAGCTGGATGACAAGCGGTCACATGATCTGCCCCACCGTTGCTCACTTGGATCTTGGGCAAGGTACTGAACCTGTCTGTGCCTCAGTTTCTCTATATGTCAAAGAGAGATGACCACCGAGTCTACGTCACAGGGCGTAAATCAGATCATGTGTAGATAGCACCTGTAACAAGGCCTGCTAGTCCTAAACACTCAGTACACTCTGGCTGGGATGGTCCTCAGTCAAGGAGATGGACTATTGTTATAGGGCACTGGGTGGGCAAAGAAGATTTGTCCCCCAGGGTGTCTGAGACAGTAATCTCGATTGGAGCAGAGAACCCGGTCTTTCCTCCCACGGAGTTGATGGTGGGCTCAAACCATTCGGTCATCAGACACTTTCACTCTTCGTGCCACCTGTGGTCAATGCTGTAAAGCCTCCAGTTCTCGTGCAGCTTCCAACTAATCTTTGTATGATAAGACACCATCTTATTCTTGAAGGCGTGAGTCCACATTGGGCTGATAACTACAAGGTCAGCATTTCAAAGCCACCAGGCCCTGGATGGAGAAAAGACTGAGCTTTCTCTTCCCAGAAAGAGTGACAGTCTTGGAAATTCAAAGGAGCAGTTCTACCCAGTTCTGAGTCAGCATCAACTTGATGGCAATGAGTTTGGCTTGGGGGTTGGGTTCTTGAAAAGCTCACTCCTCTTCTTTTGGTCCTAAGAGAGTAAACGAGGCGCCCTCTAGATTTCTGGGAAGGTCACAGCACCGTCACTCTCACACAGAACTCTTACCAGCTCAGAAGGGTCCGTTTTTCCAACTCTGTGCTCAGAGTACTTACGAAGACACTGGTGTTCACAGTCCAAGGCACAAGGACCCAGGGATGAAGGACGTTCCTGCTCTTCTGTCCCAGGAATCCAGAAGAAGCCTTTCACATCAGTATGGCAGCCCAAAGGGAGGAGAAAGGTCATGGAAGGAGGGGGTAGGGTTGTATCTCTCCATTGCCCACCCCAATCCTTCCTATCCCATAAAGCCTAAGGTGGGTTAGTAAACTTGGAGGGAAAGCAGAAACCCAGAGACTGAGAAGCAGCCTCTGCAAGCGGGGTTCCTGGAACAGCTGCATTGAGGATTTCCTCCCAGGCAAGGACACCATAAACAAGAGAATACTCTGTGATCATCATTTCATATGGCAGTAAAGGGCTTAGGGCGGGGTCCAGAAGATGTGGGTTCCAGCAGCATTCTCCTCTGACAGGAGTTAAAATGCTTCCTGGAGTCAAGTCAGGGAGAAGCATTCTTAAGGTACCGGAGCCCAGCAAATAACTAAGGGAAAAGAATCTATGCTAATTGCCAACAAGGAATATGGCCAAGGCTCCAAAGGGAAAGGGGGGAAAAATTAAAAAGAAAACAGAAACATTACGATAAGAAGAGTGGGGATGTTCATTTTCAAGCAGGAGATAAGATAGGGATTAAAGTTCATCCTCAGACTAGTGTAGCAAGAAACTTTATGGCCAAACTGACTCCCAGCCGGAAAGGTCCCTGTGTCTTGGATCTCTTTGAATTATAGGAAAAACTAATTGGATCTTCATGTTGACCATGGAGGAAACCAAGTGTTCGTCAGGATGTAAATCCTGGAGGGACTTTAAAAGGACAGTGTTGACCTTTACAAGCCTCTAAACTTATAGATCTGTAGGGGAAAAAAAATTGATTTTCTGACCTTTGACTCATTCTCTGTCATTTTTTTTTTTTGGTCTCTCTCCACCCAGAGGCCCCTTCCCTCCACCCCCTCCTCCCCAGCCATCCCTTCACCCTCTTCCCGGTATTATTTTTCTGATTGTGTCCTCTGGCCCTGACCAGACTCAGAGGAAGGGACTAGGCCCATTCTCCACCCACTTCTGAGGAGAGGCCAGCTGGGCCTGCGGCACAACTCAACCCAAACAGACCCTGGGGGAAGCCTGAGGCACCCCGGGCCTCTGCGTCTCACAGTTCAACCCTCTGGAGGAGCCCCCCGTCTTTTCCACAATCCCCATTTCTAAAATGACCAGATTTTAAGTGGGACATCCTTGACTGGGGAGTAGGGGAGTTCTTGATTAAAAATTTGGTCTATATGGAACAACAAAAGTGTTCATAAAACACAAAAATCGTATTGTAATATATTTAATTTTAAAACACTGCAGGACGGGGACAAATTGTGAAAAAACGGGATGTCTGATCACTTTACGTTTAACAGACATTTGACCACCTACTGTGTGCTGGGCACCACAGTCAGGTTGAATGTTTTAACTCGTCCCTGCTCATAACCATCTGATGAGTTGGTGGCTCTGCTGGTCATCCACACACAACCCTCTCATTTCCTTCCCACCTCACTGTTCCTTTTCCCTCCTTCTGCCTGACTTCCACCCATCAAGACGGAGGACAGAACCGTTCCAACTCAAAGTCCCCAGGCCTGGTCGAGGAGGAAACTGAGACCCACAGAGGGAATGGGACTCACCACCTAAGGCCTAGTGCATTGTGGTAGGCAGGGCCAGGTCCTCGGTCCGGTGCCAGGGTGATGCCTCAGCCCCACGCAGCAACTTCCTCTCACCCACGCCTGGTCAGGGAGGTCACGGGGAACCGCCATTCCTCACCATGAAGGGAATTCCCTTGGCCTTATCTGGCATGTGTAGTGTCAAAGGCCATAGGCAGAAGAAAGGGGGACTGGGAGGTCACTATAGATTTGGAGGGGAGTGAAGGGAGGAGAGGGGCAAGGAGCGGACCCGGCAAGGAGAGGCAGACTGTGGGAGTGGGAGAGCTGTAGTCGGGTGATGGCCGAGGGGGTGGGGTCTCAAGTGATGTGTCAGGGTGAATTTATCCCTGATCCTCACATAGTTGAACCTTCTCGAAGTAGGCTCGGGGCTGAGCCCTGTGCTCGGTGGTGTGTCCACCTCAGGGCTTGTATGGGGCCCCACATCCTCCCTCTGTGCCATTCACGTGGCTGAAGGCCACGGCAATTCTGCTCTTTGTGGCCCTATTTGTGGATCATCTGTACGATTATTGGCTTAACAATTTAGTCAGTTTTCCAAACCATAGCTCTGGCTTCAAGTGAAACTGTGTATCAGTCCTGTAAAATAACTCCAGGGCCTACAAAAATCAAGACAACAAAACCCAAACAGGGACATTGACCGGAATGGGCTAGTTGCCTTTCAAAGGCTCAGCCTGATCTTTGCTCTCTCCTGGTGAAAAAGGGACATGACCACGTGGGCGGAGCTAAAAACTGGGCCATGTGGAGATGATCTCCTTGACCTAAATCAGAAAGCTCGTGGAGAAGGTCAATGGTGCAGACCATCTCGTCCACCCTATGGAGATCCACCACAGACTCCATTCCGGACTTTGAGCAACACGAGGAGCCCCTTTCATGCTTCCTCAAAAGGCAACAAAGAAACACACAGGAAGGAGCCATGCCTCTAGGACGGACAACTGATGATGCTGTCCTGCACATCAGGGAATGCAACTGTGGACGCTAGTTCTTCTCTGAGGCCCAGCTTCACACTCCTCAGCCCATAGTCCTTCCTGCCTGCCTAGGTGCTGGCCTTTCTTTAGTATACAAGGATAAATTGTATCAATATATACAATTTGTAGTTATATATAGTGAATTTAGGTGGAAGTCTTCCTACCAAATGATTACTTTTTTTGCATTCAACAGTTGACACTACATATCACACCTCCAGGTGCCTTACCTTATTTCTTCCGCCCCTATTTTGGTCCAGCTCCCTCTTTTAGAAAAGTGTCTCTCCCACCTGGCGACCTTTCAGCGAATGATTGTCCTCCCCTCCTGTCCTGTGCCGTGGTGGTGGTGAGGGGCCATCGGGTTAGTTTAGAGCCAGAGTCACTCTACACATACCAGAACAAACCCTGTACCACCCTTCCCCAACCTCTTCCTCTTTTACGCTGTCCCTCCACTTCACTAAGCATGGCATCCTTCTCCAGAGACTGGTCTCTCTTGATAACGGGTCCAAGGTCTGTGAGATGAAGACTCGCCATCCCGGCCTCTAGCAGTACTCTGGATGTACTTCTTCCAAGGTAGACCAGAGGAAATCCTTTTGGCAGTCCATGGTACTTCCCATGTTCTTTTCCAGCACCACAATTCAAATGCATGGATTCTTCTTCAATCTTTCATGTTCCATGTCCAACTTTCACGGCCCATGGCTGGGGTCAGGGCCACCCTAGTCCTCCAAGAAACGTGTTTTTTCTCTCCTGAATCGCTTTCTTTTGACACAGAGACCTTTTCTTGTCCTTTTGAGACTGACAAAGGTGAGGGCTTCACGGTGCCATCTCTAATCTGTAGCAAGGTGGAGCATTCCATTGGGTGTACATACCAAAAAAATAGCCACCCAGTCTCCCACCGAGGGGCATTGAGGTTGTTTCTTGGGTCTTAGCCATCTGCTCCCAGGCCACATGCCTCCCTCCATGCCCACCGCCAGGAACAGCTGGCAATCCAGCAATCTGCTGAGCTACATAAAATCCCCTCAGAAATCGTGGAAGGGACCTTTAGCGCAAGACAGCTAAATTGTACAATTGATTTTTTTTTCCCCCACAGCAGCCAGCCTGGCTGCAGAAAACCTAACCTTGCTGCCTGTTATAAATGAGGGCTATTTGTGCAGCATATACAATCTGTGCAGGATTTAGCTGAAACCATTCTTCGTGCGCTAAATTAAGTTGGGGGAAAAGAGCATCATCTCCCACTTCTGTTTCATTTCAACCCCAGGATAAGGAGGCAAAGAGGATTCAAGTTTCCTCACTGGCCTGGCTTTCTTCTGGACGCAGTCATGTGTGTTTACAACATAGACAGAGGGGCTCCTTGGTAACACACTCCTGGTTGGCCTCCTCTGATATCTGAAAGATATATGAAGAGCTGAACTGCCGATGAGAAAGACCCATGAACAGCTTAGGGATTTGGGTTTATTATTATTATTATTATTATTATTTTGTTTAAATGATTTAGGGAGATTATTTCCAGTTAGCAATTCCCTGTTTTAGTGGCAGAAGATAGAGCTGTTTTTCATAAAAGTTAAATGCCAGACTTTTGAATCACTCGGAATAAAAGCCATTCCCTTAAACAGTCACTTGCTCTCTTGTTGTTTTACAGCAGAAAATAAAAGTGGAGATAGAAGCCATTATCAGCCAAGTGGTATGCTGGAGAGGCACTAGCCGTGATAAGAACACAAACAACTCTCCTTCCAAGACTCAATTTTCAACTACTGCTGCAGGAGACACTGTGCTCAGTGGATACAAATAAACTCTCATCAACGGACTCAGCCTCCATTTGTGTCCCTTCTGTGTGATAAAAACTGCAGGCTCTGCTGTATGGAATGTTCTGGGGCCTGAAAACAACTTCACATCTAGTTTCTATTTGGCAAATAGGGGGGAGGAAAGCACTGGAACCAACCTTAATGTCCCTCAACCAAATGAACAAGACCCAAACCAACCCAGGGTCTTTTGAGTGGATTGTGATCCTTCGCGACCTTCTGGGACAGAGTGGATGAATCATCGGGGGGTTCCTAGGCTGTCAGTCTTTATGGTCACAGAGGGCCATGTCTTCCTCATGCAGAGGGGCTGGTGGGCTGGAGCTGCTTATCTTCCGGTTCGTAAGCGAGAGCTTTTACCACTCAGACACGGAGGCTGCTTTACCTGATGAAGAGATAAATGGAATGCGGACTAGCTGCTCAGTGGAATAGCATGCAGTCAGAAAAGGGACCGAAGTTATGCGTGCTGCCGCATGGAGGTGCCTTGGAAGCAATATGCCAAGTGTAAGAGGCAATAATGAAAAAACCTGCGGCTTGACGACTCCCCGTGCAGGAAATGTGCAGAGCAGGCACAGCCTGAGGAACAGAAAGTCATTGCCCAGGGCTGGGCCCCAGGCGCACTAGTGGGGTGTGTGATTTTGGGGGGAGTAGTAGAAATGTTCTCAACTGGGGTCTGTGGCTGCGATGGTGAGGTATTCGTGCCAATCTGGCACCTGTAAGAAGACACGAGTGGAGTCCAACCTATCAATCAGGTCGAAGCATGGTGACTCCTCCCTGAGAGTCTGGTCTTTTAAGAAGCAAGACACTGAGAAGAACTGAGCCCCGGTTATCTGGGTCTCACATCTGGGGCTGGTGGCCTCTCTGGGCAGCCGCCCCTGGGAGCTGTGAGGACCCTGCCGTCTGGGATCCATGAGACTGTGTACCGTCTGGCCTGTGATCCCCCAGGTTCCTGCTGGACTTCCTGTTTCATCCGCCAGGAGATGCATGAATCTGAGAACATACAGCTAATAGCTGACCCAGGAACTTGCCTTGGACTGAGCCGGGCTCCTTTCTTGACAGAACAGTCTTCCGTATACATATATACATAAGTGTCACTGGATTTGTTTCCCTAGAAAACTCCAACTAACACAGTAATGATCACATAACCATCGCTAGAGTAAAATTCGCCAGATTGCATTTTTTTTACCTGGATGGACTACATGGTCTGGCCATCATATTTCAATGAAACTGTTAGAGCTTGGCTTTGGCAAGACCCCTGTCCCTCCCCATTCTGCAGAAAAAGACTCAAGAAATTAATTATTTTATACAATAGCTCATTATCTCGGATAGAGTATAGGCATCTGCTCTTGTAGAACCCCCTGGATCATTCCAGTCATCCCTAGGGCGGAATGGTCCCTTTGGGAGACACTGGTCAAAAGAACCTTGTCCCCTTGGTTAAAGGCAAGTCTAGAGACGGTTCCACTGTTTTAAGCTTGTGTCCTTTTTTATAAACCGGAGACGAGTGACTTGGTGGCACTAAACAGCAATGACAGCGTTTTATATAACCCAGGTTTTAAAAACCATGTCAAAAGCATTTCTGACATGGGATGATGATGATTATTTAATGGACGCAAAGCCATTAGCAAACAAAAGCCTTGCTTTGTTTTGCCTCAAAGAGCAAGTCCTTCTAAATTACAACCCTGGGAAATAAAGATGACGGTAAATTATTCAGGCCGTCTCCTGGCCTGGGGATTTAGGGTTAGGGTTCAGGTAGTAAGTCCCAGAGTAAGTGGACATGTAGCCCGGCTGCAGATTGATGAGAGCTGAGAGGAGCCAGTTATTTGATCCCCAGGAAATGTTTCTGTGCTGGGGTCACTGTTGACAGCCTTTGAATCAATAAGGCAGCACCTTTCAGACCAGAAAGTTCAGTTCGATTTATCACCTCAACAGACGTGAGAGAGGCAACAGCGAGCACCGAGAGTGCCCATCGCTATTAACTCGGCTGGGTCTGGAGTCAGCCTGCACAGACACGGCGGCTGCCGGTACGTGCGGTGCTAGTGGCCCAGCTTCCAGCGCCACCGCAGTAAGTGAGCCACCCCTGGGAGACCACCGGACAGCTAGCTGTGTGGTGGGAATGGAAGTTAGCCATATGCACAGCCAGAGAGGAGATTGCAGGCAAAGAGAGTAATGGGAGCTCAGGGTGATTTTTGCAGGGTGGAAAATAGATCTACTTGTTTATAGCAAGAGGACGCACACGAGAATCAGTCATAAGCAAAGGTAAAAAGGATACATTGTGCCATGTATCACCACCACAACCCCCACTCTGTAGTATCCCTGACCTGGAAGAATCACTCCCAGGAATCCCAGTGTGTGGCTGGAAAGAAAGGCAGAGTGAGAACCGTTGGAAAAGCACCAGCTATCGACCCAGGGTCCCGCCACCCTGGAGCTGGGAAGCATCCGAGGATCCGTGCCAGCGTCCCAAGGCTCATGTGACTGCTCCCCAAGTCTGAAGGCCTGATTTGGCTAGTTTCTGTGCTCTGGGCGCCCTTTGGGCAGAATCTTTGCCCCAAACAGGAGCAGGCAGAGGTGAGACGGAACAGAAATACCTTCTAAACAGGGATTCTTGCAGTGACCCCATGTCCAAAACTCAAAATCAAAATACCCCCTTGCACCTGCTCTCTCCTCCCCTGTCCTGCATATTGACTTGGTCTTTAGAGTCACCAAGAACACCCAACAAGGGGAAAACTCCCAGAGGCCTGCTGACAGGACCTGAAGGAAGTGAATCCAGTTCACACTTTTATGGGACATCATATCCCAGGCTTGTTGTCCCTAACAGTGTGTGTTACCTGCCACCCATGGCTCTCCAGAGTTTGCTGCTAAAGTATTCTCTTGCAATGCCTCCAATAAACCGATGTTGACTTGCTGGGGCAGCTGCCACTTGCTAGGACTGGGAGTGGTCTTGGTGGAGGAGGAATGATGCCCAGCTGTCCAAGGAACATGGCGGCCAAAAGGGGGCTACTGGACAGAAGTTTTCTTCACTGCTTACAGACATCAAAGAGACAAGGGCAAAGAACAGGGACCCGAGATAAGCTCGAGAAAAAGACTTTCTTCAACCTTATCAGCAGATATATGAATTTGTATTCTCTTCATGGCTGTATAATATTCCATTGCATGTATATGCTTATCTCTCCTTCCCTTGGTGGACACTGGACATAGCCCACATTTTGGCTGTTGTGAATATTGTTTTAAGAAATGTTAATGCCCATGTATCTGCTTTTGGTTTTCTTGAGTACATGCCTAAAAGCGAAATTTCTGGATAGTATGATAATTCTCTATTGAACCTTTTGAGAAAGTGCCATGCTGTTGTCTTCAGCAGCTATACCACTTTGCATTTCCACTGACAAGGCCCAGAGGTTCCCATTTCTCATGCAACCCCTTTTAAAAATGTATTTCTGAAAGCCCCCCCAGATGCTGCCGCGGGTCCTCGGCCCACACTTGGTAAGACAAGGATTGAGAAAAGAGTCTGGTTCCCTGTAGATGACCCGGCATGGCACAGGAAGGGCCAGGGCGTGTTTCACCTGCTGTACTTAGGTTAGATCTGGGTTGGACTGGACGCCACAGCACCTGACACCAATAACCATCCTGCTAAGCTGGAACGCAGGCTCGCAGGCTCGCAGGCCCTAGTTAGTGACTTAGCTTCCTGCCAGGGCCCATCTGAAAACTGAGAATGACAAAGAAACTGACCACCTGTGGTTGATCGCTTATGAAATAATACACAGGAAACCGCAATTTTCGTGGTAACCATTGTTACTATTACCCCTGATGATGTTATTATTGGGGAGGCCAACCCCCTTCTCCAGGAATCCTGGGGTGTGGTGGGTTATGCAATGGGCTGCTCATAGCATGGTCAGCAGTTCAACCCCACCAGAGGCCTCCCAGGAGAAGGGTGAGGCTGTCTACTCCAGTAAATATTCATAGTCTTGAAAACCCCCAAACTCCAAACCAAGCTCACTGCCTTCGAGCCAATTTGGACTCATACGAACCCTATAGAACCAGCTAGAACTGTCCCTGTGAGTTTCCAAGACAGCAACGCTTCACGGGAGGCCAAAGCCGGCACTAGAGGACTCACTGCCAGTCAGCATTCGCTCAAAGCCGTGAATCTGACTTGGGTTTAGAGCCCGATCTTCAGTGCCAGGACCAGGGGGTTCCAGGCTCCACCCACGTCCCTTGGTCCCTAGGAGCAGTGCAGGCCACCTTCTATCATCTAAGCAGAAAGGTGTGGAGGAAATTATCCCAGGATTCCAGAGACTCTCCACCGTCTGACTGCTCCCCCGCTCCTTGCCCGGATGTTGGGCAGAAGCCTGGCTAAGAAGGCAGACATCCAATGTCTGCGGTGCTGCACAGATCCTTTCAAGGTGATCGGGGTGGACTTAAGAGTCTTGAAAGGAGGCCCATGGAATCAGAATCTCAGGAGACAGCGGCTGGTCAGCTCCAGGATCATTCTCATGCACATTACCTTTAAGACGCACCGCCGACAGATGGCGATGATTGATGTATTCCCAAAGTGAAGGACGGCTTGAAGCGGAGTTCTTGAGAACAATCATGAGTGTTCCTGCTGGGGCGGGCTCTGTCTGAGGCTGGAGCCGGACTGGCCCTGGGGTTGACCCAGGGTGGAACTTTGCCCTGGTGACTAATGAGCCAGCCCGGCCCAGCCTGGCTGCGGTTTGTCTCCAGGCCCCGTGACAGGCTCATCCACCCAGATAACCGCAATCTTGCTTTGTGGGATCAGATACTGCCTGAGGATTTATGGGTTCAACAAATGACAAGGCTGGGTTTGCGTTGGGTGAGTAGGGGTACTGGTTGGGGTGGAGGGGGCCAGCTCTTCCCTCTCTGAAGCCTCGGCTGCTGGTGGGCTCTGGACAGGCCAAGAGAATTAGGGGTGGTGCCTGGGTTAGGGTGCCCATGAACCTCAGAGCAGCTGCTTCCTGTCGCCACTCAGCCTCCCTCTGCTGTGTCAGAGGGTGAAATCATTGCATGGTACATGCTGGTGCATCTTGTCATCCTAACACCGAGGACGGGGTTAAAATGAAAAAGGCAGTGTTCTCTCATTCCGTAATCAGGAAATGGAAAAGATGTTTGTCATCGTTATCCCCTTAACGACTGGAGTTAATGACTCGTTTAGGGCTGAGATGCTGCAGGCCTAAGTTATGACTTCCAAATCAGCATCTTTCTATCTTGGTCCTTCCTGCAGAGGCTTGAGGCTGTGGCTTTTTAAGACATAGCTTTTGGGAATCAAAAGGCTTGAGCACACTCCAACATGAGTCTCTAGATGTTCAGTTCTCAGGGATCCTGACAAGAGCCTGCCTACCAGCCTTCCTCCCTCTCTCCTTTCCTTGCTTCCTTCTTTCTTTCTCTCCTTCCTGAACTCATTTTACCTGGGAACTTTTTGCCAAGCTTCATCTCAGTCACTGAGGACAGAGCAGCCACCAAGAACAGTGGCGGCACTTGCACCCCGGGACGGTAATGCAGACAAATCACAAACCAGGGCACATAAAGGACAAGGAACAAGATCCTTCCCAACTGAGACCAAGCCAGGCTAGAGCATGACCAGCCACATACTTTAAAATCACAAACCTGCCTGGTGACTGGAGGATGAAAAGAATCAGAACCCAATCTGCAACTGAGACAGTAAATGGTCTCATCATTTCTCTTCTAAAACGGTTACCGGACTATCTTTTTGTTCTATTTTTATTCTCTGTTGTGTTTGGAGAGAACATCAGACAGCCCTACAGCACGGGGACCTCAGTGATAACACAATGGTTATGACCCAGATTTGTCCAGGTCAGATTTTATGGCTTTTGGCCCACGCCGGCTGCAAAATTTACAGAGCACAGAGAGGTGCAATGTGGTCTACCAAGCGAGTTACTGAGTTTGAGTGAGTTGCTACCCTGGAAGATATTTAGCGTTTAAAGGCAATTTCATAAAAGTCATCATTAGGCTAATACATCACACTGCAGGCTCAGCAACGTTGTCCCAAAGAGTTAGCTCTGCAGCAAAAGCCTTGGACGCAGCTGGGGGTGTTTTTGTTTATGCATCTTTAGGGTAGCACAACCCTCTGAGACCAGTGGGAAGCCAGGAGTCTCAGAAAATGCACGCAAGTGCTTTTGCATACAATGTCAGGGGCCATAAACTTCTGACCTCACTCCATGGGTCCCCCTGGAAACCTATGGACCCCAGTTTGGGGCTTTAAGATTTATACTCAGGCAAAGTTAGCCAAGATATTTTACTAAGTGAAGGGGAAAAAATAGGCAGTAAGTATAGTATGATCCCATTTTCCTCTTAAATATTATATGTAATGAACCTTTGGCACTAGAGGGGCGTGAGCTGGTGGGAAGGGATTCTTCTTCCTGTTATTTTATCTGCTTCGCTTTGAATTGTTTTATTTAACAGGCACATGGCTTTTGTAATAATTTTCTGTAGAAAATTAGGTTGTCACAAAAAACTTAAAACCTAACCATGTCTGAATCAGACTGTACCATTTCTAGGCAGTAACCTTGATTCGGAGTCAATACCACATGGTATATTAGTCACAAGGGACAAAATACACTGTTACATTGAAGGATTATCTCCAAGTGCTTTGGATAGACACACACCCCCCTCAAGAAAAGTTGCATCGAGTCAATTCCAAAGTATGGTGACCACACACATGTCAGAGCAGGTCCATATACCACAGGGTTTGCCACAGCTAGCTCCAGGGAAATAGATAACCACACCTTTCTGCTTGGTGCACTCTCCTACTTGTCCAATCTTAGATGACAACTGAATGAGTTAGCTCTTTGCACTACCCAGAGATTCCCAGTTCAGATACAAGGTCATTGGATTTAGAACAGTTTGACCAGGTAGTTCATTTGGGAACGGGTTCTTCAAAGGGTTTCCGAAAGAGAAACTTGGCCATGTGGACTGGTCTCCCTAGATCATTGCAGGATAAATTTGGTCATGAACTGGAGAGACCTATGTCACCGGATATTTTCCCAAGATCTCTCTGATCATAAGAATTGGTATCAGTAGTGGAGTGACCCTGGTGGTTCTCAGAAAGGAACGGTGTTGAAACTATCTGCAGTAGTGGCATACCAGTTTCCACGGTGCCCCGTCTGGTCAGAATTCACAGGGAAGTCTTACACTGCAGGGTGTCTGCTGACTCGCACAAAGACCCTACTAGGGAGGGGCAGTGCAGTTATCTACGGGATATTGGCTCTTTGAAACTCCCATCAAGACGGGATGTTCTCCTCTTTTCTCGATGGATCTGAGTAAGAGAAGGTGGAAGGGATGCTGTGTTAGACAGGGTTCTCTAGAGAAACAAAACCAGGACACTTATGATTTAGATAGATGTTGGCTAGATAGATAGAGCACGAAGGAATATAACAACTAATTAGTTCACACAGCAGTACAGAGAGCTCAGTTCATCTCACTTCCATGGAACAGTTAATATACTAGAAGTCCTTCAACTCACGAAGACTGCTGGGTCCAAGGTCAAGAAAGCAGACAGCTGGGTCTTCTGTAGAGCAATCCAGGCAGTCTGGCCACAATTCAGAAAACAGCAGGGCAAGTCACCAATAGTCAACCAGATGAGAGGACCCAACAGTCCCAAGCTCAAGTGATGTATACACCAGCAGCATGGTGAAGCAGGTCTCAAAGGAACCTTACACACTAGGGACATGATACATGGGTTAGGTTCCTACAGGTAGTGTAGCTGAAGTAGTTGAGGCAGAGAACTAGCTAAGACTGCCACACACTGGTCTGATCATGAGAGAGAGAGAGAGAGAGAGAGAGAGAGAGAGAGAGAGAGAGAGAGCTTGCCAAGCCATTTATCTCTTTGCCCTCCAATCAGCTTGCAATTTTATTAATCCCACATGTTCTTATTGGCCAGGTTGGCACAATAAACCTACCTATCACAGATGCGATTGGGATTACATGATTGAGTTCTGAGTGACTGTTCCCAGCATTGTGTTTGTAAAACTTTGCAATGCTAATGTGAGGACTGGTCCATCCTGCTGGGTATAAAATGAGCCATCTCGGCAGCAGGAAGAGGGGATTTCACTATGATCCAAAAAGAAGAAATAGGAGTGAGGTAAATCCTTTGAAGACACTAGGATTTCCCCACACCACACCTCCCTGATCCAGAGCCAGAGAGGTATAGCACCAGAGCAGAAGCAGCAGAAACCAAAACTGGAACATGAGACAAGAGCAGCAGGCTTCCTGTCCCATGGAGTAGAAAAGTTAAATGGCTTCCAGCAAGAGGCTCACTTATAGAATGGGGTACTTCTTGGCACTTAATCTATGGGGGGGGGTGTCTAAATTTAACCGAGGGAGCTATAGTCAAGAGCCTTCAGTCGGGGGCTTATGGTAGTGCAGAGTGCCTTTTGGGCATTAATTGGCAAAGCTAAAGGAGCTTTGTAACACTTGCCCTACTAAGCCTCAAAATTGTGAGTGAGGTCTGTGACTTCTACCTAGTTATTGCAATGAGTTACCAGACCCATTAAAGAAAACAGTGCCCTGGGAGAGATGGTTAATGTTAGAATTGATAATGAAGCCTGGTCAGTGGGAGACATAGTAGGCGCTTTGTCATAGTAACCAGCTTAGCCTGATGTAGAGTTTGGCTTTCTGTCCCTTTCTGAAGTCAGACGAAGTCAGACACTGCATTACCCCCACTCTTACAGAAGGCACATAAATGCACTGGCTCTATCTAAGGGGGCTTTAAAAAGTTCACAGAAAAATTCCATTGTATTTCAATCCTATTTTACATGAACTTTTTGAAGACTCCTCCTGTATCATGATTCACACCTGAATCTCTTCTCCCTCTAACCCATAGCTGCACCTGCTTCAGGTGATAAACTGAATGTGGAAAGGGGCCATTTAGTACTAACCAGAGTTCCTGGGTGGTGAGAATGGTTGCAGGGACTCACCTGAAAAATAAAAGAGTCCTCAGAAGACAGTCCTAACAATTTACATTAGAAAAATTAGCCCTCAAAATGTGTATGAAGCAAGTTCTCTCCTGACATACATTGGGTGGGAGGGGAGGAGTTGCCATCATGAGCCACGGTCAGCTCAAGTTTAACCCTTGGTCATTGTATCCAGGAACAAGCTACTCTTCTTGAGTTTTGCAAAACCACACAGCTTCACACCTCACAGCTTAGTAGAGGACACAACGCTCAAGTGATGCCAGTACAAACTCCAGGTCTTCCCACTCTGAAACAAAGGACTTCTGAGAACAGGCCTGGGCCCCTTTCTGAGCACTTCAACCCAGGACTTGGGAAACAGAGGATGATTCTATCTGCTGGAGTGACTTCACCTGCTCAACGCTTGGCCAGTCCTCCTGAGTTTGAGCCAAATCTGAGGGGTTCATTGCTATCTCTCAGAAGCGCTATTTGAGGGGAGGCGGGTGGACGACTGATTAGCTTAGCTATTATCGATGTGATTTTAATGTTATAGAAGAACTGAGGCTAGACAGAGACTAACCCTGCTAGAAACTTCAGCAATAAGAGACTCTTCTGCCCCACCACTATGACGCCATGTCTTTGAAGGCTTAGGGTTATTCTGGTCCCTCTTAGTTTTCCATTCCCAGTCCCTCCCTGGACTTAAAGTCATAATAGGATGTGGGGACAGCTTGTGGCCTTCATAATGCTGTTAACTACCATATTGATAATTATAACTTCCGCCGTATTGTTCTCATAGTGTTTTCAATTTAAACAGCACATTTGTCAGGAGTTGGTTCATCTGATTTAATTTTTACAGTTTATCAGTGAGGTCCAGATAAGTGTCCCCACTTGACAGACTAGGAAACTGAGGCTTCAGGAAGAGAAGGAAATTTGCCTCAGCTGTTCAGCTAATTGACAGACAAGAAGAAAATGGGCCCAAGTGCAATGTCCCCCACCCCATCCTTCCCACAAGCTAAAATTAGACAAATTGATCAAGAACAAAGCCCAGGCCACAATTTACCCAACCAATGTCCCTGTGCATGACCTGCATTTGTCCCGGCATATAAAAAGAGGTTATGTTTTTGCCTGCAATCAGAGATAATTATAGCCAATATACTTGAGTATCACGAGCTGGTGCAAACAATTCACGTCAAAAGATCGCAAACCTTTAGTTGGGGGAGAGGGGAGAGAGGAAATTAGGAAAAAGGGCTGTCAATTAGCTTCTGTAAAAATGACATGCAAGAAAATCCTATGGAAGCGTCCCCCTCGGTCACACATGAGGTTACCATGAGTCAGAGTTGACCCAACAGAAACAGGTTTGGTTTTGAGGGGCTTTTTGGTTTGTTTTTGTTTGACTTTATGTTGTGAATTGGGTGAAGAGCAGATCAGTTTTTCCACTTAACAATTCTTACATGTCTTGTCTCATCTCACTGATGACAATCCCTGCAAATGTCATAGGGCTTCTCCTTTTTCAGTTTCCTGTTTCCATTCTCCAGGCTTTCCTAATCCCTTGGACTCATGTCCTTGGGTAAATGTCACCCTTTTGATCTCAGTGATGGCTATTCTAAGGTGGGTGTACCTCAGTAGTGGTAGTAGTCCCTTTATTGACCTCTTTATTATTTAGCTGAAAATTGAACCAGATTTCTAAAAGCCACAGCCTTCGAGGTCCCACCAATCTCAATCCAACCCATAAACTTTGGACTAATTGTTTCCATGGCATACTCTACTTTCATGGCTCTTCCTAAGACTTTAAGACCCCCCCCCCTTGCTACCCAACACAGCAGGAGGCAGAGCACTGTCCTCGTATAGACCAGCTTATGCCAAGGGACCTTGATGGTCCCCGAGATGGTGATCTTGAGTCACCAGGCCCAGCAACTAGTTCCCTCAAGGTGTTTAGTTCTAAGAAGTTTTCATAACTTTGCCACCGGCGTGGTCCACTGCATTCATGGCTATAATTACAACAGAGGTACAAATATTCTCTGTTACATATATATACATATATGCCACATCATATATGTCATGTTATATATATCATATTCTCCCTCTCCCTCGCATACCTATTTAGCCTGTATGCCTATATTGTAGGGCTGTGTGTACAACAGCATTCGCGGGCTGAGCCACGGTGGCATAGTGGTTGGCGTAGTGGGACTGCGGCCCACTGGGATGGAGGTTCGATTCCAGCTCCACGAAGCAAAGGCTAGGCCTCCTACTCCCACCACCCGAGGGCAATGATGCCCCCCCCAAAAAAAAACCTTAAAAAAACAACAACAGTATTCGCCTCTATTACCCTTCACTCTTCCTCTCCTCCCAGTGTCTTCCTGGTTTTACTCATATGGCCTTAACTAAAAATATTGCTACTGGACTTCCAGTTCACACACGCATGCCTTATTCAAAATAAAACATGTTTAAACGTGCCTCAGTGATCAACGGATGCCGGCAGACAAGTTCTCTCAGTGGTGCACTTATCTTACTATCATTAGGGTGGCTTCTAAAAGGGCCTGCTGGCAGAGACGTCAGCTCAGAAGGTTCCGGTGCCTGTTCTGTTGCCAGTCTAAGGAGGAATCTTGATAGATTTTCCGGAAGGGCACAGGACAATCACAGGGACTTATTAGGAAATCTTTTAAGAGAATGGCACACTGATTTTCCTGAGAAGGGTGAGAGAGAAGGAAACCCTACCTTCAGAACCGTCTAGGCCTCCATGAAGGATCTATTGAGACACAATAGCTTCACATTCTTTATTTACTAAAGGTTCCCATGTTTTTGTAGCAATGAGATGTATCCTTGGACTCATTATAAATTATTTTCACCTGACCTCACCACGACCACCATTTCCTTCATCTCAGCTGTGGGGGAACTGAAGCTCACAGATG
>PVJH01022578.1:0-36392 GCA_004026705.1 Nesogale talazaci
TGTAGCCTCCTCTCTGGGACACGGACAACAGGGAAGTGAGTGTTGGGACACATTGTACAGTGTACAGGATGAAAATAACAACAATTTGTAAATTACTAAGGGTTCAAGGGGAAGGGAGGGAGGAAGGGTAATATAAGGAGCTGATACTGGGGGCCTGGAGGGAAGGAGGATGTTTGAGAGTAATGGAGGAGAGTAATGACGGCAATAAGTGTGTAAATATGACCTGCATACAATTGATGTTGGTATGGATTGTGATGGGAGTTGTATGGGCCCCCAATAAAATGATTCATTAAAAAAAGGGGGAGGAGGGGAAAGAGGAGGTTTTTTTGTTTTTTTGTTTTTTAAAGAGGAACTTGTACCAAGGGCTCAAGTGGAAAATGTTTGGAAATGTATGTGGCAGCATGTGTGTGTGCAAATGTGCTTGTTACAAATGATGTACTGAATGTTGTAGTAGCTGTAAGAGCCCCCATAAAATTATTTAAAAAATCATTTCTTTTAAAAGAAAGAAAGTTTTAAAAGGCAAGGGAGATTAATCCAGACATTCCCAAATAATGGCTGGTACAAGTGCCAAAAGACAGGGTGAAGAAAGTCCATTAGGGAAATGACTCAAAACAGTCGAACGATTCTGATAGATGGTCTTGAACTGTGAAATGACACGACATATGTATTAAATCCCAAAGTAATAATAAAAATATTTTTAAAGTGTGTCTAAGGCTTTTTAGTCATTAAAAAAAAAAAAACTAGTACGAGAATCTTGTCTAAGTCAGAAGGAAGACAGGAGCTCTCAGACAGCAAGAGCCCATCCAGTCTCGAACCCATGACAGTGAAGTTTCCACCTGCCAGGGACAAGATGGTAGTCCTAAGAACTTCCGGGGGGAGAAGAAGAAAAAAAGAAATGAGCAACGAGTTAACTTCAAACCCTTCATCAGAAATAGCGTCAAAGTTAGGAAGAGACTTATTTTTCAAAAGAATGTTTGACCCTAACTTTCAACACCCACACAAAAAAAATGAAATTCTAGCTGAAGGGCTTCGGGCAGTGAGGACTCCGATGGCTTTCCTCCAGTGAAAATCCCTGATTGGGGGGAGGGAGGATATAGATTTAAAAAAAAAAAAAAAAGCTCAAGCAGGGGCAAAAAGCTCTGGGGGGGGGTAGGGGTCTGGCTGCTAACTGGAGGTGTGCAGTCTGAATCCACCAGTCACGCTGCTATTGCAGGCAGGTGGGGCAGGCGGCCTCCGTGAAGAAGAGAGCCCGCGACACGCTCTGGGCTGCCCTTCTCTGTCCCACAGGGTTGCTGTGAGTCGAATCAACTCGAGACAGGGTTACCCCACAGGAACAATGCGTCTGAGGGAGGGAAGGGTAGCAGTCTGCTAAAATCTCACAAAGAGGGACGATCCATGCATTCTGCTCCGTAAAATTCACGTTCCGTGAGTAAGAAGAGAGAACACAACAACGTGAAGTCCTAATGATACGCTCTGTGTTCCCACTCTTTGCTCTAGGTGCGGTTGTGGTGGGCAGATGCCCTCCAGTGGCTCCCCACCCATCAGGACGCCGTGCCCAGCAGAAGACAACACTGTCGGTGCAGTGCCCTGCTCACCAACGCTCTTGTGCTTGCGCCCGCACGGCAGCCACCGTGTCGGGCATCGCTACACTAGAAATGCAGACCACGTCTTCACGGGCTTGCAGGGAGGAGAGGACAAAGATTAAGAAGGGGTCTTGACTTTTCACGAGGCCGTTATCGGACTTAACGAAACACATATTTGATATGTACATCTTTCAGGGGTTGAAATTTTTAAGTAACTATTCAAAAAATCAAAGTAAAGAATCTACTGCTTAGTTTGGAGAATAAAGGTGAGCATGAAAAGTTGAACCACACCCATACAAGTGTACAACCACTGCGGAAGGAAATGTGCTTCCTCAAACAACCCTGGGGTAGAAATACCATAGACAACAAAGCTCACCATAGAAGAGGCACGCCAGCCTGTGCAACCATGAGGTGATGAGGGAGTCGGGTGTCAGGCATCAAAGAACAAAAAACAAATCAACATGTGCCCACCATCCTGATAGGATCACTGAAGACAAACGGGTGCAGAGGCAAACAGTGGAGGAAGGTGATGGTTTCCAGCTACCAAATGATAAAGTATGTAGGGTCTTAAAGACTTGAAGGTAAATGAGCGGCCATTTAGCGCAGAAGCAGCAAAGCTCACGTGGAAGAAGCACACCAGCCTGTGTGATCACAAGGGGTTGAAGGGAGCCGGTATCAAGCATCAAAGAACAGGAAGCACATCACCCCAAATGAGGGGGAGAACAGGGTGGGGACCCAAGACCCATTTGTGAGTAACTGGACACCCCCTTACAGAGGAGCCATGGGGAGATGGGCCAGTCAGGGTGCAGTGAAGTAGCAAGGAAACATACAACTTTTCTGTAGTTCTTAAAGGCTTCCTCCCCACAACTATCATGATCTCAATTCTACCCTATAAATCCAACTGCACTGGAAGAGGTGCACTATACAGATGGGAACTGTAAATTTGGGGAACCCAGGACAGATGAACCTCTCAGGACCAGTATAGTGAGAGTGGAGTTACCGGATGGGTGGAGGAAAGGTAGGGTAGAGAGGGGGAGCCAATCACACATAACCTCCTATCTGGAGGACAGTCATCGGAGGAGTGGGTGAGGGGAGACGTCGGGCAACATAAGATATGGCAAAATAATAATAATTTATGAAGCATTGAGGGTGGTGGGGTAGGAGGGAGTAGGAAGGAGAAGGGACGAGAGGCTGATACCAAGGACTGAAGTGGACAAGCAGAGATTTGGAGAATGATGATGACAGCAGGCATGCGAAGGGGCTTGGCATAGAATATGTATGTATGTGATAAGTGGTGTATGAACCCCCAGGAGAATGCTTAAGTGAAAAATTTTTAAAAAAAGAAAAAGAAATGCCATGGAAGTCAGCAATCCCTCTCCTTGGTATGTAACCTAAATAAATAAGGATCAAAGGACAAGCAGCTACATGCAAACCCACGTTCATGACAGGACTGTCCACAGTGGCAGGGTGGAAACAACTGAAATGCCCCTCAGTTTAGATAAATAGCAAACTATGACACATACACAATGGAATCCTATGACGCACGATGAAACTGTGACACTTCTCAGGATATGGATGGACTTGGAGGATTTCATGCTGAGCGAAGTGAGTCAAACCAAAGGACAAACACTCTGTGGGACTAGGGGCATGTTTGAAAAAGCAACAAGGTAAAGGTCATCAGGCCAAAAGAAACAGACTTTGATGGTTATCAGAAGTGGGAAGGAAAAGCAGGGAAGAGGAGGTAATGGGGTAGAGAGCTGACAGATGTCAACTTGACGAACGGGATCATAATATCCAATGACAAGGAGATGGTGGGGGTGGGGAGGGCAGGATGCAGGACAAGCTAAAGGGAGGCTGACAAATGGTTAAAGTTGGAGAAGACAAAAATTATGACCTGTTACATGAAGCCCCATCTACGTGACAATGAAAAGTTTGAAAAAGAACATACAGAATGAGATGATGAGAAAGAATGCAGCTAGTAATCTAAAATCTCGACTGAAATCAGGATGATGTGACATAAATACTAAGTCCTGAACTCCAAACACTATGAACAAAAGAAGCATGACAAGAGAAAGGGCAGCTGAAAGAAAAGCACTTGGATTTGAGGAAGTGTGCTCTTCATCCCAGAAGGGACCTGGAGACAAAGGTGGTGGTTATTACAGTGAAATGCAGCTCACACCCACTGGGCCTTCTTGTCCACTGTAGAGAGTTGTAGGGGAGTGCACACCATGACAGACATGGACACAAAGCAAGTGGACTATACGCGTGATGTATAATAGTCAGCCACAAGGAGTCTTCTTACCGCCTTCAGTCTTCGAGCGTGATATTCCTCTGCTGTAAAATATTTTCCTGGGGTGACCAGTTTGTCAGTCATATTTGACACATACACACCAATTTTAGTCATCTGGGTCGATGTTGTATTTACCGTTTGTTGGAGTTTTTTTCTCTCGTTAACCGTCTAAAGAAAAACCAGAAAAATTGAAACAAATATCTATGATTTGCAAACACCGATGAGTCCAGGACTTATTTTCCTACAGATTTAAGTTCAGGTCACATATGACCTCAAAACCAAGCTCACTGCTGTAGAGTCAATGCTGACATACAGCCACCCTGCAGGACAGGGTAGCACAGTCCCTGTGGGTTTCCATCTTTCTCCCCTTACTTACTACCTCCTGCTCTGTCTAAATGTTTAGATGAATGTCATTTGACAAATGCATATCATACAGTGACATCATTGGTTCGATAGCTTCAGAGGCCAAAATGAAAAGTGCAAGTATTACCTGGGTCTCCCTGGAAAACATGGTGCTTTTCACAGCAAGTTTTTTAGGGAGTGTCTGCATCCCAGCATGATGATATTCTATTCCTGTTACCTTATGTCGGAATCCACCAAGAAATGGTTTGTGAAAGTCAGATTTCACAATCTCTACAGGTACCTCCTCATAATGATCACTGGCTGAGGAGAGAAGACCAAGGTTGAGTCAGAGTTCACCTAGGGAGGCTCTGAAATGTTTGTATCCCAGATATATCAAAAAACTCACCACTTTCTACTCTGACAGATATGATTCGAGAACTTGCTTGCAGTGCAGTTATTCTTTTGATGGGATATAGATCTGGGTTTGTAGAAGTGATTTCTATCTGTACAACTGCCTGGGGCCTAATGCCATGATGGAGGAGACTCTCGTGATTTTCAAGAATTATTCCTTTAAAAAAAAAGGAGAAAGGTTATAGTACATTTTATGACAAATAATGAGTGTGTGTATGTGTATATGCATACTCATTTTAAGAGGATGGAAAACATCCAGGGTGCTTGTATGAAGACATATCAGTTAATACCAAATATAGTATCAATGGTTTCCACCTCTGACTGTAATGTCAGTTCGGAAAACTCCCCAGTGTGATGGAGAGTGTCGGGCAAGAAGACAACATTATAAAGAAACGAATTGCATTTCTCAGCACTTGGTAAATGCAAATATGTAAAAGTTACACTGCTCTGTAGACATGCGAAAATAACAGCATACTCTGCAATATGAGCAGAATCTCATATTCTAAAACTCATTCTAGAAAAAGTCAGTTTGTATTCTATTGAAGCATAGCACATAACAACATTGGAGAAGCCTGACTTTTTTAAAATATTGTTGTCAGGTGCAGAAAGAAGATTCAGAATTCCAAGGAACCCATTTCTTTCTCTTCCTATAACTGAAATAGATACAAATTCATCCATGCTAAAATGGCGTGGTGGCGCAGTCAACGAAAGCATTGGACAGCTAATTGGAACATTGGCAGTTCAAACTCACTAGCTCCTCTGCAGGGTAAGATGAGGCTGAAAAGTCCCAGTGGCGTAGTGGTTGAGTGCGGGACTGTGCCCCACTGGGTTGGCGCTTCAAATCCAGCAGCAGCTCTTCAGGAGCAAGGCTCACCAGAGGGCAGTGATGCCCACAAAAACAAAAACAAAGAAACCCTCCACAGAGTGGCTATGAGTTTGGATCCACACGTCAGTGAGATTTTTTTTTTAAGATAGTGCTAAATATCCTTGGGGCCAGGGAGATAAAAAGTAGCTAGATCATGGTTAGAATGCCGAATTTGTAACTGCATGTGGAGTTGATGGCATCTTTATGTCTGTGTGAATGATATTTTATCAGTTTACTCTCCTAAACTGCTCAAACAGTGGTTACTTAAGTCTACTAGGTGAGGTTTTACAATAAATCAGAGCAGATGTTGTTTTTACCCCGTAAGTACCATGTGACTTAAACAAGTGGCTGATGGTCATTTCACAGCATGGCTACATTTACAGACAGGAGACCTAGAGGTGCAGTGGGTTATGCAATGGCCACTGACCACAAAATCAGTAATTCAAGTCCACCAGCTGCCCAGAGAGGGAGAGCGATGGCTTTCTACCCTGCAAACAGTTACAGTCTTAGAAATCTACGGGGCAGTCCTGTCCTGTGTCCTACAGACTTGTGATCAGCAGTACCGGACTCCATGCTGGGAGTTTGATTTTATGGTCGACCTTAGAAGAAATAGAACTTTTATTTCTTGTGCCAAAATACTTTTTTTTTAATCTGGTACTGCTTCACTTTTTGCCACTCTATCCTGATTTATTCTACAAATTGATTCTAATTTTCTCTCTCTGTTTTAAGGCATATAAAAGTGTAGTAGTCTTATTGACTCACGGATTTTGCCACAGAAACATGTTTTGATGGAATTCATGTCACTTTTCAAGTATTTGGAATTCTTAAATTAAAATTAGGAATTTGAAAATGGGGAAAAATATTGCCATGCTTAGCAATATAGCAGATACTACTCGTGTTTCAATATCACATTCCAAAATTTTTTATGTCAAAAATCAGGTTGCTGAATGATAGTGGAAGCCCAAGATCCATTTTCAGGGTCCACACCTAGATTAAGCCTCCAGTGGATCCCCTCTGGCCACAGTCACGGGATGTGCGTAGCCTTGTTATCAGACAGAGGGCACCGTAGAGCTGATTCACTGTAGATATAAAAAAAAAATACCCCTCAATGTCATTGACTGGATGCAGATTCATAGGGACCCTGCAGGACAGGGGATAACTGCCTTGTGAGTATTCATAACTGTGACCATTTATAAGAGTACAAAACCCTGTCTTTCTCGCTCAGAGCTGATGGTGATTTCAAACTGCCGAACATTCAGTCTGGCTCCCAGTGCAAAAGCATTCCACCATAGAAGTTCCTGGCATAACTCTAATAAAACATTCAAATCACGACTGTCAAGGGTGCTTAGTCTAACAAAACGCGCTCAGTAAGTTTCAGTAAGTTTCCACACTTACCGGAAGATGTTATTTGCAGCACATCCGATGGGATGTTTAACAAGTGTGAAAAGTAATCCTTGAAGTGTTTAAACATGACTTCGACTCGAAAAGGCATGGTAATTTCCTGGGCCACAGGAAGGAGTACAACTTTCACTGCAGATGGAAAGGAAGGCGGAAAGGCATCAGAGTCGTATACAGGCCAGCAAGCTACAGCCCACATGCAGATTTCCGGACAGCATTAAAATCAACTTTAAAAGTACTGTCATTCATTTCATCACGAAAAACAGATGCTGCAGGATACAGAAGCTTTCCTCCCTAGTAAGAATGCATTGACGAAACCCAAGCAATATAGCTCAGGGAGTTTTGTGGGTAAGAAAACAGGCAAGAGGCACCAAAAATAACACAGTAGAACATTCAGAAAATAAACAGGCATGAAAATACAACCACCCTTCAGAGAGGGGGAGACAATATCTCATGGTCCCTACAGTCAGTACCTGTGGCAGAAGACTCTTGCCTTGATGATTTCAAAGTCTCCTTAATAGTCTTTATTTCATCCAGAAAGGCCAAGTGGTTGCCTGGAGGTGGTGAGGGGGGCCTCATTGGGTACTGAGATTTGGGTAAATCGTGTTCTTCTGGATGACCTGGGCTGTATGACCTCTGCGGGAACCTCACCACCTCTGCCTGGAGGGCTGAGGCATAGTCTCCTCCCAGGCTGCCAGCGCTCTGTTCGCTCTGCTCACTTTGCGTCTCCACCCACTCATTGTGGTCCCCATGAGACAACTGCCATTCTGGGACATTCTGCTCGTCGGAGGTGTAGGACTCCGGAGGCTCTTCTGTGGAGGTTGGAATATCGACAATTCCCAGAGTATCACTGGTCTCCTCCGAGGTGTCACTCATAGGCTGAGCGCCAGATTTCTGATCAGACATTCTCCTGAAGGGAAGACAAGGACCCACTGACTACGTCCCATTAGGCAATTGGGGGGTAGGGGGGGGCTCTCGCAGTAACCCACAAGAGTGAGCAGTGAAGTGGAGCAAGGTGATCCTGGAGGAGGAGGTCAAGAGTGGTCAGATTCTGCTTAGGCTCTCCAGGTGGTACTGTGACAGAAAGAGAAGAATTCAGGTTACCTCCAATATGACTAGGCTGAGAAGGTGCAACTCTGTTCATATGATTGAGTGATTGGATTGTATGACATGTAGCCGAAGTACCAATTAAACTTTAATATATATAAAATACATATTGTGTGTATATATATGCATATATGTATATGTATATATGTGTGTGTACAGAGTATCTGTACACTGTAAGTAAAGTAGGTTTGTAGGCAGGCGGGGGTCTAGGGGAGGGGTAGAAGGAAACTCGAGCATTCTATTTGGACCTGGGCTTCTACTGTATGACTAGCTTTTTTATTTAATATACAGTTAACATATCTCTACAGAACATGTGATTTTGCCTCAATTGTCATCAATAACATTCGTTTAATGGCAGGGATAAGTCACATCATATTCAAATCCTACCCTAGAGAAAGACAGCCACCCAGTAACCAGTTCCTTGGAACTAAACACAATGCTACAACCAACACTTCACACCTTTATCTTCTTAATCTGGGTTAAGTATACTGTATCATATTTTCTCAGAATTAGAAGGGATGAGTCAAAGGGCATGCACATTTTAATTCTTATTAAGTCTGTAAGAAGCACAGCAAAGATAGTTGGCTCTGGAAAGAAGCGAGTAGGGGGTAGGTGGGAGCAGAGGGGGCAAATGCTCTTAGTGTACTAAGGCCTGAAAATGGTCACTATGGATGGAGCATCAAGATTAGAGGAAGGTTTATTGACAACTTGACATGTGCAGATGATAACCTTGCTTGTTTAAAGTGAGGAGTAGAAGCACTTCAATGACGGAAGCCTTCAATATGGATTTCAACGTGACACAAAGAAAACCGAAAGCTTTACAACTGAATGAAGAGGTAGTCTGATAAACAGGGAAAGACGGAAGTTGTCAAGGACTGCCTCTTGCTTGGGTCTGCAGTCAATGCTCATGGAAGCAGCAGTCAAGAAAAAAAATGACTCATAGTATTGGTTAAATCTGCTGCACAAGACCTCCCTCTGAAGTGTTGAAGAGAAACTGTATTACTTTGAGAATTAAGGTACGCCTTATCCAAGCTATGATACTTTCAGCTATTTCATGTGCGTGTGAAAGTTGGACATTGAACAAAGACCAAAGAAGAACCCAT
The DNA here is from genome assembly GCA_004026705.1 of Nesogale talazaci. Classification (NCBI taxonomy): domain Eukaryota; kingdom Metazoa; phylum Chordata; class Mammalia; order Afrosoricida; family Tenrecidae; genus Nesogale; species Nesogale talazaci. Next base: position 9,100 of record PVJH01022578.1, read on the forward strand.
GCCATTGAATTACCGGGCAGGTCAACGGCTGCCAAAAGAACAAATGAGTCTCTCTCAGAAGGACAGCCAGAATGCTCCTTAGAGGAAAGGATGGTGACACTCCATCAGGAGTGACCAGTCCCTGGAAAAGGTCATCATGCCAGGTAAAGTAGAAGGGCAGCCAAAAAGACGAAGGTCTTCAACAAGAGGGGCTGACAGTGCAACACTGCTGCAGCAGTGGCATCAAACACAAGCAGGATTGTGCACCCGTCAATCATGCCATAACAGCAACATGGATGGCTAGAAGTAGCCTCGTGCCAGGTCTGGGCTACAGCATCTTTAGTTACTGTATATACTGTATGAATTGCTCATATCCATCAAATTTTCTTTCAAAAAAGGAAGCACCATGAGATAACCCCAAGAACAACAAATGCCTTCTTTACTGCATTACACCTGATCTTGTTTTATGTGAATCTTAATAATAAATTACCTCATTATTGTGTGTACAAGTATTCCCCATTATGGGACTTTAGCATGGTGTAGCTATAAAGTTTTTCTTTTATTTTTAGGTGATGAAATCTACTACCTTTTTGCTTATGGGTTTTTCCAAATTTTTTGAACACCTTCCCACAATGAAACCTAAACGCACGTGCACGCACGCGCACGCCCACACACACACACACACACACACATACACACACACAGAGGCAGATCTGTGAATCCTGATAGAATACTAGCGACAAAATATACAAAATTGTTGAGTAGAAAAAACAAAGCACAGTGTTAACACTGTTAGAGCGACAAGTGCAGATTCGTACTTACATCTGCACAGCACGCCTCTGAAAAGCTGAGCTGCAGGACTGGCGCTGGGACTGCGGTGGGCTGGGGTGGGGGGTGGTGGCAGGGAATTGGTATGGGTGAGAGGAAGGTTTCACTATTCATTATTTTAATTGTTTGAACATTTAAAAAACAATTTGCACGTATATGTATTACCTATTCAGTTGTGCCTTGTATTGAACCTTAAAAATGTTTCAAAAAGAAAAAAAGGGGGGAGATTCCGTTTGATTGGATGTCAACATGAGCCCCACTTTTTACATAGAATGTATGGCTTCACTTCTAGAAAAACACCTGGGCCGTGTAACTTCAGGAGGGATCCAGCCTTGCCGTCTAACAAATAGTCCGGTAGCAACTTTTTCACATTTCTAAGAAGCACAGCAAAGAGGGCGGGCTGAAGAACCCCCCAAGCCCTCGCAGTGTACTAAGGCAGAAGAGTCACCATGCCTCCCGGGACGACGGGGCTGGCCTGCCCACCCCTCTAGCTTGTACACGCTTCCTTCTTAAGCTTCCAGGAGCAGGTGCTGTACAGCTCCGGCAGCCGATCCAGACGGCGAGCCTGGAGAGATGGGGCACTTGCACATTTGGTAAAGCGCAGGTGGACCGTTCCCGAACGCGCAGGCGGCCCCAGAGCCCGGGGGATCGGATCCACACCTGGTCCTCGGAATTCAGAACCACCCGTCAGGCGTGATTCGCGCGTCCGGAGAGGACTCAGAATCTCACCTCCTACCTGACTGCGAACCAACAGCTGCTCCACCCGAAACCGTTCCTCTAGCCCTGGCCCAGCTGCTTCGGTACCCAGGTCTCTGTTGCCGGCGGTATCTTAGCAACGATCCTGGAACCGCCTCCCCCAGCCAGGGCACCGCCCCCTGGAGGAGAGGCCGGGCCCGCCCCGAGAGAAGGAATTCGGCGGAGGTGAGGGGCGGGGCTAAGTAGCACGGGAGGGAGGGGCAACCGAAGGAGGAGGAGGAGGGGAGACACGTAGCTTCATGGGCTGGGCCAGTGAGCAAGGGGAGGCGGGGCGATGGGCGGGGCAAAAAGGAGAGTTGCTGAGTGAGGATGCTGAAGTAAGGTGCTTTCATCCCCCTCCCGTGTGTGGATATCCGACCACCACTTTTCTCCAAGCCAAATAATTCCTGAAATGTATGATTGCTTATAGATATTAGAAATCAGAATCAGAAAAACTGCAACTGTGAGGTGACAGGCAGGACAAGCGTGTACAGCGGTACAACAGTAGGTGCCGATTGATTTTATTAAATTTGTAATTTAGAGACTCTAAGAAGGAAGAGACACAGGGCCACGGAATATTCCCTTTGTAGGACCAGGGAAGCAGACCTGAGCTCCAAAGAAGGTAAACTCTGAGAAGCTTTTAAAAGAGCCAGTAAAGCATTGGGGAAAGATCCTCCCCAATGTTCCTCTTGGACCATCTTAGGGAGCCATCTCAGAATAATGCTCTCACAGCATCTTTAAGACAGAGAAAAGCTCATCTAGCGCCCCCTGTCGATTTGGGCGAAGCAGACAGCCTTTTGTCCTGCTGGTGGGTTGGTTTGACCGCCCAACCTTGTGGTTAACAGTCCAAGGCTTAACCTATATTGTAGTACAGCCAAGACTAGCGCTTGCATCTACAGTGAAGCCTATGTGAACCGGGACTAATGAGATCGTCCTATTTTCTGGTCATTCAATTTTTCTGCCTTTGACAATAAAATTAAATTAGAAGCCATTTAATTACTTCTAGACATTCAAGAAGACTGGACTAACGTAGCTAGACCATCCCTGGTGTAGATCTTTCATAGGTAGATCAGATGTGATCGATGTGAAGAAAAACTCCAATTCTCCCTTCTCCCTCTTCAAAACAAAAACGCGCCGTATATTTTACTTATCATGGGAACCTCACTGGTTTTAACATTTACCTTTCTGAGTCTCCCTTCCAATATTTTAAAACGTACAGGCGGAAGGAAGCTCATCATTGGTTGTCTCCTGTGCGGGATAGGATGAACATGTCTGGTTGTGGCATAAGGGGTGGGGGGAGGCAGGTGCAGGGAAGAAAGATTGGAGGTGCAGAACGACAAGTACTTCAGGGTGAAGAGGAGGTCTGATAGCATACATGTGCTGCTTGTACACTTGGCGACAGAGGTAGCTTATTCCACGCCACAGTCTACGAGGAGCCTCATTTAATTGGCTTCGTTGGGGGGCTGAAGCTGTCAGCTCGCGTAAAGATGTATGGGCTCAGAAACCTTCAGGGGCCGCTCTGTTCTGTCCTTCAGGATCCTCTCCACGGCGAGAGTTTGGTTTGAGTTTGAGCAGTCTGTGCAGCTTGGAAAAGCCACCACCATAGAGAAATCATATACACACGTGGGTACAGGCACACACATCATTTGTTTTTGTTTTCGTTTTGTTTTTTTGTTTTTTTTTTTTTGCCGGATACACAAAATACATGTAGCGCAAGTAATAAAAAAAATAAGAAAAAAAGAGTGAAGTAATTTTACAAAAGAATTTACATTTTTCACATCTCATTACAAATAGATGTTTTTTTTTCTGAATGTCTTCTCTAAATTGAATTGTCTCATAAAAGGCCTGCCTTTTATTTACTCGCATTATGTAAGCATGTCATAAATCTTTTTTACAAATACTGCCATCTAGTGGCTTCATGAAATCAGACCTATCAGAGAGCATGCCTGTTACTCCAGAATGAAATGTATTTTTATATAAATAATGCATTAAAAAAATCTATCAGTAAAGCACTTTAGAAAACTAAGGATCTGAATAGTGTGCTTTCTGAAATTAGAGTAAATTTGGATCATAATAGCTCTGTGTAAGCTTATGAAAAACCTAGACATACAAGCTCATGGTCCCTTGGCTGAAAACAGTGGTTTGAAATTCAGGAATCCTCAGATTTTAGAAAAGCAGTAGGGGTCTTACTTCACATCACACAACACCTTCAGAGGAGCTGGGAAGTAGAACAGGATCAAATGTATTTACATTCACATTCAAGTGGGATAAAAACCATAAAAAACCTGATGCCAATTTTGTTCAGGTTTGGCTTACAAAAGAAATATTCTTAAATCATCTTTTTAAAGAGTTTTGACAACAGGAATTGCAGATACAAGAGTGTGGACTTATATTACACTTACGAAAAGGAAACAAACTCCTACATTATAGAGTAAAATGTAATATTCTGTCAAAAATAGTTGTGTTCTAGAAATGTTTACCTTTAGAAATGTTTCACAAAAGTAAATTACAATTGCTGTGGTAAACCTAAGGATTACTTTTAAAATTCATTATTAACAATGTTAAATGTATGGATTCTATGGCATATTCAGGGGATCCCAGGGCATAGTTTATTAAGCATCATGCTGCCTTATCATTCATGTATTATTATATACTATATATCTATTACCTATATTCACTAATGATAGTAATTGATAATCACTGTGGCCAAACTGTACCCAATCCCCTCATCTTAGTCCCACACATGCTGTTTGCTTACATCCCAGCAGTCACTAGATGGTATTGTTTCTCCAGGCTTGCTTTCCATAGGTATAGTTGATTGGATTCTTGTGCATCCCATGTGGCACAGTCTGAGTATTGACACTTTATGTTGTTGAAACTTATTTTCAATAAACAAGTCATCGACCTTGTAAAGTTCTGTCATGCAATCCCTGTGTCATTTCTGTCACTGAGACTCAATTTCCTACCCTGAGCTGCTAACCACAAGGTCAGTAATTCGAAACCATCAGCTGCTATTCAGAAGAAATCTACTTTCTACTCCTGGAACTGTTGCTGTCTTGGAAATGCACGAGTAGTTCTACCCTGCTGTAGTTGCTCGCTGAGATTCAGAATCAACTCTCTGGCAGTTGGGTTGGGTTTTTGGAACCCTTGTGGATAGAGTGGGTTATGACAACTCAGATGGTGCGCAGTTCAAAAACCGCCAGCCATTCCGGAGAAAGGTGAAGCTTTCTGCTCATGTAAAGATTTGGAGCAGTGGTTCTCAACCTTCTTAATATCTCCACCCTTTCCGAGTTCCTCATGTTGTGGTGACCCCAAAACATAAAATTATTTTCATTGCTACTTCATAACAGCAATTTTGCTAGTTAAGAATTGTTAAGTATCTGATATGTAGGACGTACTAGGCAACCCCCGTGAAAAGGGTCCCCCTAACTCCAAAGGGGTTACGACCCACATGTTGAGAACTGCTGATTTAGAGCCTCAGAAACCCACAGGCAACAGCTTGTCAGGTCCTGTGGGGTCACTATGACTAGAACTTACTGATTGACAGTGCAGTTGTTTTTAACTTTCTTTCCCAAACATCAGTGTTTTGCATTTCCATCACCAGGAATGCCGATCAGTGCTTCTTGATTGTATGCTTGATCAATTTCAAACTGACAATGTTGGCAAAAACCTCCAATTTCTTCCCTTTTGCCATTAGTGGTTGTTGTGTAAATTCTGAGTATTATACTATCACTGACCGTGTTGGTGTGCAGGACAGATCTTGAAATGTTCTGTGATGATGAAGGATGCACATGGGATAGTAGACCATTGTGGCTATCACCTGATCTGGTGTCAACTTGAGGATTAAGAGTGTAAGTCTGTGAGTCTGGAGTTAGCCAATGAGACCTGTGGGAGCATTGCCTTCTCCTAAGAATTCTGGGAAATGTGGTAATTCCTTCTTGGAGCCGGAGACAGTCAGTTCAGTCCTTGGTGATACTTGATTGGCAAGGCTGATTTCCTGTGAGATATCCCAGAGAAGCTACATGAATCCACCCTGATGCGGCCAGAAGCCTGGATCTAGAGAAGCCATGTGGAGACTCCTGCCAGCGCTGAGATGTTTCCACCACTGAATCCAAAGACTTTCTATCCACTGGCCTGCGATCTCCATTTGGCTTCATTCCATATGTTTCGTGAATCTGAAGAGGACCTTATAGATTGTCATCAGACATATGGGCTCATTAATATAGGACTTATGGACTTGATCTGGATTGGGTTGGGACGTTATCTCAATGTTCAATTGCCCTTTATATAAAACTCTCTCTTACATACATGTGTGCTTATGAATTTGTTTCTCTAGTCTACCCAAATTAACACAACGATTAAAGGCCAATTCAGAGTAGCCAGAACAATCCAATTTACCTCCCTGGGTGCAAAAATCTTGTTAGAAACTTTTTCCCTGGCTTTTTGAATGTCGAAGGGGATATTTTCATCTTACTCATTATTTGCATGTTTGTCTTTATGACTGCTATCACTATGCCTCCTCTACTGAGCTCATGTTTACTGTAAGGAAATGGGTCCGAAAGCCTGAGGAGGTCAAGCTCTCTAGTTTTTCCACGTGCTCAGAGGACCTCAGAAAGGGGGTTTAGACTCACCTTGAAAGCATCTGCTGCTCAAGCACGCTGTAAGCCACTTGCTTCCGGGCCCGGGATGACATGTGAAGAGCCCCTTGATCTAAGTAGAACGCTACTCCTGAGGGTTTTTATTGGCTTTTTTTCTGAAGTAGTTCTCCAGGCCTCTCTTCTGAGGCACTTCTAGGCAGGCTTGAGCCTGCAACCTTTCAGTCAGCACTAAGGTGCATTAACTGTTGGTACCACCTTGGATCACTCACATTGACCTTCAGTAAATATTCACGCCAATATTTAGAACTGCAGTGGGAGTTATCAATCATGAAGTCCCCTTCTCAGAAATGCACAGGCCGGAGAGCGAGATATCAAGTCACTTGACAGCTCTGTAGAGAGAAATAGCAGACACATAGGAATACACATTTTTTCTTCTCATTCTGTCTCATGTTGCTTAGGAGGGCAAAACACATATAGCCACATGTACACTTGTGTATTTAAATATTATTTTATATGAACAAAGCTAAGGTTAACCACAATTTACAATTTCATCACCCATTACTGTCACTACTTTAACACATTTAAATATTTTTGACTTGCACTGATTCACTTCAAGCAGTGACCGTTAAACTTGGTGTCACAATAGGAATCAAGGATCCCTTCTCTCTTTTCTAGGATCATTATAAAAGGTAAACGGGGCGCTGAAGACAGCACTGCTGGCGACAGCCTCTGCTCTGAATTCATAGGGTTTTCCCCATGAAAAGCAACACTTCAATCGTCTCTGCAAGCTCTCCGTTTAGAGAGTATCATCTTTGTAATAATTATTCGAACAAATGCTTTACCATCTAAAAATTGATTTATAAGTCCCTATTATCATAATTGTAAAGTAATCACAAATATTAATAAGTCTCCTAAATGGCTTCTAATTTCAATTTCCTTGACTGTGTTAGTAACACAGAAACATTTCAATCATATCACAGAATATTTTATTATACGATTTTTCCATCAGCACAGTAAAATAACACATTGAGGACTATATTGGCCATTTCCACTGATTGGCAGGGGGCTCTTCCACTAAAGGCTCCCACGGTTTCCACTGGATCATTCTTCTCGCCAGACTTAGTTCCTTTTCCGCCTGTTAATACAAATGTTTTGAAAAATCATATTATCATCTTGTTCTAGAACTACTTACAATAACAATTTGAAAATTTAACTACCAGAAGATACTCCTTTCCCAGAAAGCAATACCAGATGTGTTTTCACTGTCTAGGGCTGAGCATTCCTTATTCTCAGTGCTACACAATCATTCTGAGAAAGAAGGAATAGGGGCACTTTTAATTGACAGCCATCTGCTATAATTAGAGTGCTCCCAAGTTTAGTTTGATGAGTTGTGAATACTGATTTCATATTTCATTATCAGCCTCTAGGTTCGCTCCATCTATGACAGTGGCTTTCAGACTTTAGTTAACTTCTCCTCCTAGGCTTAAAAATATATATATAATTCTTCCCTTTCTACCTTTATTTTCTAATGCATTTTGAGATTAGCTAGTCACATCCCACAAAACTGATTTCACGATCCACTAATTGGCCAAGGCTCACAATCTAAAAACACTGATCATATATAAACTAGCCTGTGACCACTGAGTCAATTCTGACATACAGCGATCCACTGGGAGGGAGCAAACCTGCACCCGGAGTCTGTGATGTTTGTAGAAGTCTGTCTCATCTTTTTTTTCCTCCAGTCAAGTGGCTACTGGGTTCAAATTGCCAATCTTTTGCTTAGCAGCTGAGTACTTAAACTAGGGCCCTTCTGAACATATATAAAACTTCAAAAAGATCGCAGAAAAATGGAACTTAAAAATAATGGGACTTTTCCCAAATTCTTTGAAACTCTCACGTAGCAGGAATATGTTAAAACTGGTATTCTGAAACATTGCTATGACACTATAAATTAGTCTCTTTAGGCAAAAATTTGGTAAGAACTGACTACACACAAGCTCACAGCCACTGAGTCAATTCAGACTCACTGGGGCCTTATAGAGGCTTTTGAGATAAATTTTCAGAGAAGGCATGTTCATCTGTCTACTGCGGAGGAGTTGGTAGGTTTGAACTGCTGTCTTTGCAGCCCAAAGTCTAACCTATATATGGGTCAAGAACTTTACTCACATAAAAATATTTAAATTAATAATTTTACATCAAAATACTGCTCCTAGTGAAATACAAAACAAAAACCAAAAAACCCAGACATTTCGATAAACATCTGTAATGTTATTGAAGATTCATGAACCTCCAAGCCAATGGGCTGCAGTCCCGCAATCAACCACTACGCCACCGAGGCTCAGCCCCTGAAGTATTATTTTTATAACAAGTTTCTATTTTTAAAAAGGTGCTAAGTGTTTGTGATACAGTATATCAATATGGCTCTTCTAACTCTGGTCTTTGTTAACTTCTATAAAATGACTTGTGTTGGGTCTGTGTCTAAGAGGAGGTGGGAAAGATGCCAACAGGATTATAGGGTTCAGTTGTGAGTGATTGTTAACAGGGCTAAAATGTGCTCACAAAAACTTGGGATTACTCAGTTTTGCCAGACTGCTGGGTTTCAAAAATGTCAGCTCAGAAACCCTGATGGCATGGTGGTGACATGCGGAGCTGCTCACTTGAAGATCAGCAGTTCGAAACCACCTGCTGTTCGTCAGAAGAAAGATGGGGCGCTCTAGTCCTGTGAAGAGGAGGCTCTCAAATGCTCAGGGGCAGTTCTACTGCGCTTCAGAGTCGTTATGAGTCAGCATCAACTCCATGGCTGAGTGAGTTTGGGGTTTCTGAAGCTCAGCAAGTGGGAAGGAGAAATCTCACTGTTATCAAAAAAGAACCAGGAGTGGAGAACATCCTGTGAACACTGAGATTCCTGCCCTTTGAACTTCCTCTATGACCCCTGGAACTACAGTTGAGCACCGTCATGCTGAGGCTTACAGCAAGGTGACATGCCCTTTGGGTGTTTATCAGCAGCACTAAAGGAACTCTGTTTATCACTGGCCAAGCAAGGGAGAGGCCAGGATGGCATGTGGCTGAAAGGCCAACTACCAGAGAACTGTCCCTGCAAGAATGAGTAAGGCTGTCTTGATCAAAGAACTGTATTCTGAATATTCCTGATCTTGATTTGTGGTCTATTAACTTCCCTTTTAAACCCCACTATTGTGAGTATGAGCTGTGAGTTCTGTGTGATCACTGCAATCATTTATAGAATCCAGCTGTGAATGCCTTGGGAGGGGTGGGTGGTGTCAGAATTGGAAAGATTACAGGAGGGTGACGGCCTCAGGCAGCTGATGCCAATGCTCTCTGCCCATGTGAAGTGAGGTCAATCTCACCTCTATTCCTGTTCTTAGTAATTCAAGTAATATTGTGCCTATTTAAACTAAGATAAGACTAAAAAGAATTTGATGATTAAATTAAAGGAGCATTAAATTCTAAACTTCTAAAAGAAGCCTCATAAATGCAGGCTATTGCCAATGATAGACAAATTATTTGACATGGCACACATATTGGGTGTGTTAGCCTCTCTTTATGTATTCCATCTAATTTTTTTAAAAATTGACAAGTCCATATAAATATAGTTACTGTTCCATTCTTTCTCGAAAATCACTTTTGTGTCTCTACATAAAAATGAGCATTTCCAACTAAACATTAATATATACAACTCTTTTCTTTACCTGCAAAATCACTTCCTCAATTTGTCCACCCTGAAGTTGGTCTTCTAATCTTTTGACATCAGATTCCTATAATTTCAAGAAATTAAAAAGAATTTTAAGTAAAGCATAACTTCATTATTTCAAATCTCATTAATTACTCAATTAAAACAGCACTTGAATAATTTGTCTTTTATCAATATTATGCTAATAATACCAAATATTCTATGAACTTCCATTTTGTGGCAGTCATGTACTCTTGTGTCAATTTTGGGATTGGGAGTGTAGGGTGGAGTCTACCTTTCAATCTGGAGATAGCCAATGAGACCTCTGTGGGCATGGCTTTCTCTTGAGAATTCTGGGAAATCTGGCCAATATTTCCCCACTGAAGATGAGAGACTTATGGCTCAGTCCCTCGGAGAAACTCTACTGACAAGACACATGTTGATTCTCTGTGAGCCATCCAAGAGGAGAAGCCACATGGGCTTACCCTGATGGAACCTCTGAAGCCGGAAAGCCACATGGTGACTCCTGCCAGTGCTGAGATGCTGGAGAAGCCCCACAGAGGCCCCTGCCAGCAGTGTGATGCTTTTACCACCACTGGATATACAAGACTCTGTGTACCCACTGACCTGTGATTGTCCTGGTGTCATTGCATGTGCTTCATGAGTCTGAAGAGGACTTATGGATAGGTATCAGACATATGGGCTAATCAGAATTATGGACATGGACTGGACCAGGATACTTTCCTCAATGTTCCATTCCTCTTGTATATAAACCTCTCCCCTATGTACACACATATGCGTGTTTATGAATTTGTTTCTCTAGTCTACCTGGACTAACACACATTTCATGTCTCCATTAAGTTATTATCCTGTCTTCATTTTAACTCATGTATAATATTAGTGTTAAATATTTACTGACATACTATCCAAAATATGATGCCTAATTTAACCTTTTGAAAACACAGAATTGAAAAATAATCTATATACCATTGCACATCACTTTATCTTTATAGCATTTCCTATACTTCCACCGTGCATTAGCACTAAATATGAATCATTCCTATGGCCTCGAAGTTGCACTCCTAGGTGCAGAAGTATAACAGAAACACCTAAGAGGTTAACAAAATGACATTCAAGAAAACTTATAACACAAAGCACTATAAGCTCAAACTAGAAACACTACACGACCGCCTATAATAGAATGGCTCAAAAACTATGGTGTATGGGTACAGGATACGATGCACAATTAGACTATAACTCAACATGAAAGATTCTCACATGTGAAATTTAGCAGATGAAGCAACACATAGAAGTATGGGAAGTTTGAGAACAAGTCAAACAAACCTATGTGCTCGCAGTCACACGAGCAATCACCTTTGGAAGAGTAGTGATTTGGAGGAGGAGGAGGGAGAGCTTGAGGAGTTGTGGAAGTCCACAGAACTCTATTTATGATTTCTTTCTATTTCTTTTCCTATGTTATATTTTTAAAAATATTTTTGAAAGTTAGTATAATATGGTACCTAGCACATTTCATGGCTCTAATGTACTTCCTGGTACATTAGGCTTTCTTATCTACTGGGACATGCATCTGCATTATCGTGGTGGGGGGTTTTGGTGTACAAACAGAGTGAACCAAAACCAAAACCAACAAACTGCCATTGAGTTGATCACAACGCGTAGCCACCCTACAGGACAGGCTACAACGACCTGCTGGGGGTTTCCGAGGTGGTAAATTTTTATGGGAGCAGAAAGCCTCATCTTTGTCCTGCAGAATGGCTGATGGGTACAAACGGCTGATCTTGCTGTTAGCAGTTCAACACAGAGAGCATCACCTGTCAGGTGACACCCAAAGAAGCTCTAATACAGTGGTTACCACTCAGCTGGAAACAAAAAGGTCAGCGTTTGGAACCTACTAGCTACTGTGCTAGAGAGATGTGGCAGTGCCTTCTGTAAACAATGAGGCTTGGACGCCCTATGGGGCAATTCTACCCTATCGTGTATGGTTGCTATGGTTGGGAATCAAGGCAACAGTAGGAGGGTTGATGCTAATAATTCATTTGCATATGTCATCTTAACTACCAGGACTCCTTTAATAAAGTGACCAGATTTTAAGCATGATACCATTGATGGGGGGGAGGGAGAGGTTCTTGATTCAAAATTTGGTCAATATGGAGCAACAAAAATGTTCATTGAATGCAAAAATAGTATTGCAATACATTTATTTAGTTTTAAAACGCCGTGGGATGCGGGACAAATTGCTCAACTGTGAGACATCTGATCACCTTATCCTTTAATTCTAAGAGAGGGTACTGAAATATCTAGGGTCAAAGACATGGACTTTCCAAGTAATACAAGATGATGACAGGGCTGAGGTCCAGTGGTGTAGTGGTGTGTGCAGTACTGTGGCCTACAGGGTTGGTGGTTCAAATCCAGCAGCAGTTCTCCAGGAGCAAGGCTGGGCCTCCTACTCCCACCAGGGGGCAGTGATGCCCATACACACACAGAAAGATGACGACAGTACTGGACATTGGCTAGAAAGAGAGAACTAAGCAGGGCAATGAAGAAGAATGTTTAAGGATACAGTTTGGGGTTCCTGTTTCTTTTTAAGATGAGAACAGGCTAGATAGAGCTTGAGGTTACAGCAAGAACGCAAATATGATGGGAGAGTCTGAAAAGAAAAAAGAGCAGGATGACTGAATGGGGATAAGGCCACTGAGAATGAAGGCGGATGAAGAACAGCCAGGGTGAGTTCCTGAAAAACTACTGCCCTATGGTAACCTTCGAAACAAAAACCAAAAATTTCTCCTGATGCCTCTTAAAACCAAACAGTAGTTTAGTTTCACTAGTGTTTTTTAAAAAATAAAAAGTCCTGTAAACCATATGATCTTTAGTATCTATGTGGGATCAAACTGGCAACAGGAACTGGACAGATCAAGACAGAAACTTTAGGAGGGGGTGCTGAGGAACAACAACAACAACAAAAGGAGAGTAGGAATGATTGCACAACAGGAAGGATGTCATCAATGGTGGCGTAGTGGTTGTGCGCGGGACTGCAGCCCACTGGGATGAAGGTTCAATTTCAGCAGCGGCTCCACAGGAGCAAAGGCTGGGCCTCCTACTCCCACCACCAGAGGGTAGTGATGCCCAAAAAACAACAAAAACAAAACAAAAACAAGAGAGTTATTTTATAAAGGGAAAAAGAGAAACTTACTGATAATGAGAAAAACTACAAAGTCCATTTTTTTTACAGAAAACATAAAATCAAAGGGAATATGCACATTCCCTTTCATCTGCCAATTTCTCCCACAATGGCTTAGCTAAAAACAAAAGTTCAAATTAGATTTGTTTGGCTATACCCCAAAGAACACTTCTTTCATTTTTTCTGTGGGGGGAGGGGAGAGGGGAGGCAAGGAGGGAAGGCTAGAACATCTATTAATGTAAGAAGCATGTATCAATTATGCATGCTGTCATGTCCAGGCCATATGAACACTACTTTGGATAATTACACAATGTCCTTGAAATAATAGTATGGAATTTTAACAGTTCAAAAAAGTATGGTAATTAAGCAAATTGTATGTTTCTAGATAAGACCTTCGATAATAATTAAAATGTACCAATAATTAGGAGCGCTTGGGGCAGTGATTAAGCACTCTGCTATCAAAAGAATGGCAGTTCAAAACCACCAGCCACTCAATGGAAGCTGTGGCAGTCTGCTTCCATTAAGATTACAGTCTTGGAAGCCTTGTGGGGGCAGGTCTACCCTGTCCTATAAGGACGCCATGATTCAGAATCTACTCACCAGTGCACAACAGCAAGACAACCTCAGGCGTTCCTCCTCGTTTGCCAAGGAAGCTCATCCGAAATTAGTTGTTTCAGTTTTCTTTAAATACAACACAAAATATTGTTTTGCTTTATTCCTCTCTACTCTGAGAGTACAGGAGAGAGAGGAATATCGACAGGTAATATAGGTGGTGTACTGATTTCAAATTGGGCTGTGGCTTGCCATGTCGGCAGTTCTATACCACCAGCTGCTCCAAGGGAAAAAGAAAGGGCTTTCTACCCTGTGCTATCAGTCGGCATCCATGTGACGGCAGTGTTTGGGAAGAAGCAAAAGAATGATAAAAAACGAGCAAGGGAAGAGAGCTCAAGAGGTCTTCACGGCAGGTACTCGTCTCATTCTTCTATCATAGTACTTAAGAAGGTCCTGCATAGACAAGGCACTCAACATACAGGAATTGGCTGAATAAGAGGGAGAAGACAGAAGAACCCATGAATGTGAGGAGAGGAAAAAAAATAGGAGGGAAAGTATGCAGATTATGCAAAAGCTAAATAATTACAACTTTTGCAATGGGTACCAGGAACTAAAGAGAATAAAAGCAAGTTCGCTACTTACCATTCTAACCATATTTAGCTTCTCATTTGTAATCTCTTCTGTATACTTCCTATAGGCTGCATTTTTAGGGATTTGTTCAAGAACATCAAGGATCTTTGTGTATAATATTCTTAGTCTCTGAAAGGACAAATCAGACAAGTTTCCACCAGTTAATCACTAATATTTAATGAAGCACTTAAAAAGATATTAACGATTAAAAAAAGAACTCATCTCACTTGTTTAAAAAAAGCATCTCTCTCTCTCTCACACACACACACACACACACACACACACACACAAAAGGGCTTCAAAAACTTTGTTGAGAAATTCTATTTTAATTCAATTTCCCTAAGAGCCTTCTAGTATATCTCAGATGTCTAAGCAATTAAATATACAAACCTATCCTAAGTGAAAAATCCTTGTTTGCCATGGAAATCTAAGAATCATCATCATATAGATGATACCTAAAATGATGGAGTACGGTCACCATGAAAGAGCGAATCTATACAGAGAAATGATGCAGTAAAAATCTTCCAAAATCGAACACACTGCCATGAAGTTGATTCTGATGCACATCAGGACTATGTAGGGTTTCTGAAAATATAAATCTTTGCAGGAGCAGGCAGTCTCAGCTTTCTCCCAGGGAGCACTGGTGGGCTTGAGCCCCGGGCTCAAGGTTAGCAGTTCAATGCCTCATCCACAGCATCATTAGGGCTCCTTAATAAGGTAACTGTACTTTTCGGACCATAAGACACACCCAACTTTTAGAGCAGGAAAACAAGAAAAAAAATATTCTGAAGCAAACAGTACCTGTATACTAAAATATTTATTAAAATAAAGCAAAATAGGATAATATTTAACAGTGTAAACTCAACAGTGGTGTTAAGAACCATCACCACTTTCATTAACAGCTTAGGGGAGGTGTGTGTTGTGCAGGTCATGTGACCTGACACTGAGACTCCAGGAGGTGGGACTGCCCCCGAAAAAACAGCAATCCACAACCTGCAAACAGCAGCAGACAGTCAGTGAGCAGGTGGTCTCATGGGATCATAAACAAATGTCCTGGGGTGTCACACTTTCAGACCATAAAACACACCCTCATTTTCCCCCACTTTGGGGGATAAAAACGTGCATCTATGGTTCAACAAATATGATAACCAGTAAAAATAAAGTTAACTGAAAAGTGAGGATATAACAAATCTGAAAGAAGTTAAAAGTGTATAAGAAGAACAAAACAATAGACTGCAATGTCCAGAAATGCAGTTTATGAAATAAAAAGTACTTGGATGGAGCGAATGTCACACATGTCAAGTAGTCTTGCCATTGGGCCATGAGAACTGACCATTAGCTTTAACCACATGGATGTTACTGTGGCCTTGACCAAAGCAGTTCTCCCAAACATAACTAGGAGGTGTTCAAGGGGAAACGGAAGAGAAACTGGAGAAATTAAGTGCTGAAAACCCTTGGGTGTAATTTTTAAATGGACAGACATAGCTAAATAATGTGATTACTATTACATGAGTAATCACAAGGGAGGAAGAAGAATCACGGGAGAGTTTTTATTTTAATGGGGAGTGTTTCTGAATAGAGATGGGTAAGACTCACTAAATGGGAAAACCAATGATGCAGGAAATGGAGGCAAGGCGCCAAAGCCGTACCTTTAGTAGGCCCAAGCATGAAACTGGGGGCACGCAGGCAAAAAATGGTGGGGAGGGTGTGGAATGAAAACCGGAGGCCTCGAAATGGAAGGCCCTTGGCATACATGGATCATTGCCTGTGGGACTGTGAACGTACTGTCGTTCAGCAAGAGAAAGAGTAGGCGGGCTGTTCCACACGACTTACAGCCTCGGAACCATGGGGAGGAGTGTTACCTGGCCCCGCGGGTGGGAAGGATTGCAGGGCAGAGGGCGGCCAAGGGCGATCACAGAAATAAGAGTGGAAGGCAGGAAACCACCTCCGAAAAGGTCGGCTGTATAATGGACTGTGACAGAGGTCACGGCAGGGCAGACAGACTAAGATCAACGACACCGACACGACTCTTTGTCTTGCGACGAGACCCAGGGGTCCAACTTTGTGCCCCCAACATCGGGATGCCGCGGTAACACCAAGGGCATTCGCAAGGTCGTGGGGCTGCGGTCTTGGTGGGATCTCCGGAATGAAGGAAGAAACGGGGTACCTACCTCCTGGGGGGTCTCACATACCGCCAATCCCACCAGGCCGGTGGTCTGTTCAGAAACAAAACACGACGCTGCGGTTACTATGGTACCGTTCCGCGCTCACGAAGCCAGAGGCGGCCTCGGCCCTCCATCTCCCGGCTCCCACTCCCCGCGGAACCACAGCCGCCTACTCCAGAGGACGGTGCAGATCGCCGCCCCGAGCAGCACCGCCGGGCCCGCGCTCCCGCCACCACCCGCGGGAAGAGGGGCTCTCGGGCTGACTCTG
Organism: Nesogale talazaci; assembly: GCA_004026705.1. Lineage (NCBI taxonomy): Eukaryota > Metazoa > Chordata > Mammalia > Afrosoricida > Tenrecidae > Nesogale > Nesogale talazaci. The sequence goes on from PVJH01022578.1 coordinate 25,742, forward strand.
GCCCCAGAGCCCGATGCCAAGTGACCTCCGCTCGTCTCACCTTCTTCAGCAGCCCCGCCATGACAGCGCCGACGAGCTGCTGGCGCGCAGCCCTCTGGGAACGCCGCTCAGACCAGCTCAATCCACCACCGAAGCCGCGGCTCCGTCACCTTGGAAACAGCCAGGCCCCGCCCCCTCACGGCCTTCGCTCCCGCCCACCCTTAAAGGGAAAGCGAGACATGCGCAATGAATACGCGAGCCTCAAAATCTGCTTTAAGGGAGGCAATTGGGAGCACTCTGTTCGTGTGATTTGTGGCATGGTTCCTGCCTGTGACCTCTTTCCAGAAGTTGAGGGGAACACTCCAGACTGCCAATAATCAACACAGTTGCTTTAAGAACCCGCTCTTGCCTAACCATGAGCGCCTTCTCAAACCAAAGCCAAAACCCAGTGCCTACTCACAGTGACCCTTTACGAGTTTTAAGACAGAGACGCTTCTACTCTACTGCCACGGGATCCACAAGACTTTGCACCCCCTGGACTGTGAGCTTCCGCATTCAGCATTATGGCATGGCTGCGTGTGTCTAAAGAGGAATTCATGAACTAATATTGCACTTAGGGACTTGATGTGGACTGGGCTGTGATATTTTCTTAATGTACAATTACTCTTTTATATAAAGCTCTTTCTTACACACATAAGTGAGTATCTCTGAATTTGTTTCTCAAGTCTACCCAGACTAACAAAATATGGTTTAAATGAAACTATGCAATCATTTCCACATTTGGTTAAAAGCCCTTTTATGGAAGGGGCATAAATATGGATAGAGCTCTTTCTGTCAGTCAAATGCCTTAGCATAGATGAGAGACTGCCTCATCAACTTGTTGAAGTATTTCCTTTGGTTTTCCATCAATTCCTGGAGACTTCTGTTCGGCTGATGCCTTCAGTGCACATTGAATTATTCTTTCAGCACCGTGGGTTCTTACACATGTATGTGACAGTCACCTAATCTGGTGTCAATTTGAGGATTAAGAGTGTAGGGGTGGAGTCTAACTTGTCAATCTGGAGATAGCCAATGAGATCTCTGTGGGGGGATGGTTTTCTCCTCTGAATTTTGGGAAATCTGGCTGTATTCCCCCTGGGAGGTGAGGGACTCACTTATCAGTCCGTTGGAGATGCTCTACTGACAAGACACAATGGTGTCTTCCTGTAAGACACCCTGGAGGAAAAGCCACGTGGATTTACCCTGATGGAACCAGACCTCTGAAGCCAGAAAAGCCACATTGACACTCCTACCACTGCTGAGATGCTTGAGAAGCCACAGAGAGGCCCCTTCGCGAGCTGAGATGCTTAAATGCCACTGGGTCCAAAGACCTTCTTACCTGCTGGCCTGTAGATTGGCCTGCACTTGACATCATTACATGTGCTTCATGAGTCTGAAGAGAATTTATAGATTTGTATCAGACATATGACTTAGACTGGAGTGAGTTGGGATGCTTTCTCAATGTTCTATTCCTCTTATATTTAAACCTCTTCATTATTCACATATGAGTGTCTATGGATTTGTTTCTCTAGTCTACCTGGACTAAGACCATGTACTACCTGGTTGAATCATTGAATGTTAATCAAGTTTTGTGTGTGTGTGTGTGTGTTTTAGTTCAATAACTCTGTGTTCTGCCTTCTTGTAGTTCTTCCTGCATCCTTCAATATTTTGTCCAAAGAATCTGTTAGGTTGGGTTTCTAGAGAAACCAAACTAGTGATGCTTGTATGTGTTTGTACATAAATTTATATCAAGAGATGGCTTTCATAGTTGTAAAAGGAGGTAAGTCCAGTTCTGTGAAGTTCAGTTTCCGGTGGTCATCCATGGGGAAACTAGCAAGCCCCCAAACCATGTAATTTGCTAGTGTCCAGAAGTAAGCAGCACTGACAGACACATACACCACTGCCAAAAGTTAAGCCACAGGATTTGTAAAAAATCATCTTATAAGGGGCTTCTACAGCTCTTATCAAAATCCATACATCCATATGTCCATTGTGTCAAGCACCTTTGCACATGCATTGCCATCATCATTTTCAAGACATTTTCCCTCTACTTGAGCCCTTGGTGTCAGTTCATTTCCCACCCCACCCGCACCATCCCTCTCTCCTGAACCCTTGATAATTAATCTCTTTTTTATGTATTATACTGACTGCTGTCTCCCTTCATGCACTTTTTTGTTGTCTGTCCCCCTAGGAGGTGGTTATATGTAGCTCATCGTGATTGGTTCCCCCTCCCCCCGTCCCCTTCCTCTACTGGTATCACTACTCTCATTATTGGTTCTGAAGAGTTTATCTGTGCTGTATTCCCTGTATTTCCAGCTCTTACCTGTACCGGTGTACATCACCTGGTCCCACTGGATGTGTAAGGTAGAATTGAATTCATGATAGTGGGGGGAGGGAGCATTCAAGAAGTAGAGGAAAGTGCTATGTTTTCTTGATGCTATACAGCACCCTGACTGACTGGTCTGGTGATCCTTCTGTAAAGGGATGTCCAGTTGTCTACAGATGGGCTTTGTCTCTCCATGCCCCACCCCCTTCACATCAATAGGATTTTTGTTCTGTGTCTTCAATGCTTGATATCTGATCCCATTGACACCTCATGGTCACACAGGCTGGTGTGCTACTTCCATGTGGGATTTTTTTACTTCTCAGCTACATGGTCACTTGTTTATCTTCAAGTCTTTAAGACCCCAGATGTTATGTCTTTTTATAGCCGGGCACCATCAGCTTCCTACACCCATTTGCTTATGCACCCATTTTGTCCTCAGTGATCGTGTCAGGAAGGTGAGCATCATGGAATGTCAGGTTATTAGAACACAGTGTTCTTGCGTTGAGGGATTACTTAAGTAGAGGACTTGTCTGTCCACTGCCTCAATACTTAACATATAAATAAATATATGTACATAGATCTATTTCCCTGTCATTATATAGAAGTATATGAACCTATGTACATGTCTGTATTTAAACCTCTATAAATGTCCTTTTTCTCCTATTTCTTCCCTCTATTTCCTTCTACTTTTCTCTTGTCCCATTATTATTCAGGTTTCAGTAATTCCCCTCAGCTACATTTCTCTGGATCAAGTCCCTCCTGGCATCCTATGCCCACCTTGATAATTGATTTTAGATAATTTTCTGTTCCATTTTCCCTCAGATTGCTGACACCTCCCTTCTTGTCCCCTGTGTTAGTCCAGGTAAACTAGAGGAACAAATTCATAGACACGCATATGGATATAAGGGTACAGTTTATATACAAGAAGAACACTGTCCCGGCCTGTGGGTCCGTAATTCGCAAGTCCTGGAAGGAGGAGCGGGAATTTGGGGGACAGGAGACGCGAGAAATGGAGACAAGACAGGATTCTGATCAAGTTTCACTTATTGAGTGGAAGGTTCTAACTTATATAGGCCGGCAAAGGGGGAACAAGCTGCAGGTGTTTCCTGAGAAGCCTAATTGCAAAAACAACATGTTTCTGTGTGTGGAAAGCCCCTGGTATTTTTGGCCAGCTCAGCATGTCAACACCACCCATAGCGGAACAAACTGCACCTGTGGCTGCAGAATAGAAAATTACAGAGATCAGGCAATAAAGATCAAGACAATGGCCGGGTCTCATGGCTCCAGACAGGCAAGGTTATGGCGCTGGCAGGGGTCTCTCCATGGCTCCTCACTTCCAGGGCTCATGGTCCATCAGCAGCATCCAGTGGTGGCAGAAGCAACTCAGCATTGGCAGGGGTCTCCACATGGCTTCTCTAGCTTCAGAGGTCTGGCTCCATCAGGGCATGGCCATGTGGCCTCTCCTCCAGCTCTTCCAACTCCTTGGACGCTGCCATCTTGTCTTGTCTATAGTTTGTTGTCTCGGAGACTAACTCCCAACAACTGGGGAGATAGCTTCTCATCTTCATGAGGGAAATATCTTGAGATTTCTCAGAAGTCTCAGGAGAAAGCTATGCCCACATGGAGGTCTCATTGGCTACTCAATGGCTATCTCCAGATTAACAGCCTAGACTCCACCCCTATATCTCAATCATGAAATTAACATAAGCACATGACCACCACATTCCCCCACCTGTCCTTCTCCTTGTCCTCCAGAACCATCAGTCTCATTGTTTTCTCATCCGGATTGTTTATCCTGCCTACCTTGTTTAGGTAGACACACAGAGACAATAATAAACACAAAAACAACACAACACCAAAACGACAATAAAAAACATTGATGAAAATAAGAAAAGCCTGTAGTTTGTTTGTTGACCTTGATGAATGTTTTCCAGTCCAGTCTGATGGGGTGCCACATCCTGGCCCCAAAGTCTGTTTTTGGTATTCCTTGGGAACTGCATTGCTCTGTTCCCCTTGCTGCTTTGTTGTATGACATTAGTGTTTTGCCCCAGTGTGGTGGGGTAAGATCCAGCACATTTCCCATGCTTCATCTCCAGTGCTGTTCCCCTTCGAGCTATGAGTCATTGAGGAATGGTGTGTCTTGTGGTGGGGGCCGGCCCTATGGTGTTCTCCATGCATTGGCTGCTCTAAGGAGTAATATCATCCTTGAGGCTTGGTGGGCCAGGATGTGCTCCACTCCCTCTCCTCCCCTCTTTGTTTGCCCCTGTGTGCTTTGATCAGAAGGGCACCTCCCTGAATTGCAGCTTCAATGCTGTCCTCTGAAGTGCCTTCTTCTGGGGACTAGGGGGTGTCCCTGTAGTTGGGATTGGAGCCAGCCTGAAGACCTCTATAGGTTCCCTGCTTCATGCCAGTGTGTTCCATTCACATCTTGGTGCACCAGGTTGAAGCCTGGTCCCTCTCTCCCTCTCCTGTGGAGATATAAACAATACCTTCCCCTTGGATGGGTTAGTGCCCTGTTCTCCTGCTACCCATGTCTCTTGGTGAATTACTTTGACGTACACAGGTATTTTCAGTATATCTTCAGTATATCCCACTTGTCAATCTGTGCCTCCTCTATATTTGTGTCCTTCCCTATTTCTGTTCATGTATGTATTCTCTGCAACAAAACTCTCAGGTCTGTCGCAATTCCCTTATTGATGGCCCTAATAATCCTTGGGTTTATTCTTGTGCATAGAATGAGGCAAGAGTCCTGCTTCATTTTCTGCAGATAGATATCCATTCTTTCCAGGATCACTAGCTGAAGAGGACATCTGTTTCCCCTTTAAAAATTTTTGGCCCTTATCAAAGATCAGTTGTCTGTATGCTGATGATTTTATTTCTTTGGTTTCAGTTCTTTTCAGTTGATCTGAGTATCTGTTATTATACCAGGACCATACTGTTTTGACCACTGTGGCTGTATAATATGTACAGAAGTCAGGTAAAGCAAGTCCTCCCACCCTGTCCTTCTTGAGGCATTCTCTGCTAATTTGGGCTTCTTCCTTCTACATCTGAAGTTGGTAATCAGTTTCTCAAATTCTTTGAAGAAAGATGATGGTGATTGTATTGAAATTGCCATAACTTTATGTAGTTCCTTAGGCAGAACTGCCATCTTTACTATATTGAGTCTTGCAATCCATGAGACTGAAAAAGTTTTCCATTTGTTGAGGTCACTCTGGATTTCTTGTAATAGTGTTCTGTAGTTTTCCTTGTACAAATCTTTTGTTTTTTAAGTCAGGTATATGTCTAGGTATTTCAATTTGTGCTTGGCTATTGTTAAGGGTACTACCTTTTTGATACCCTATTACATGGTATTGTCCGATGTGTATAGCAGCCCAATACACTTCTTTTTGTTGGTCTTATATCCTTCTCCTCTGCCATATTCCTTTACTGCTTCCAGCACTCTTCTTGTGAAGCTTTTCGGCTTTCCCATGTATAAAATCATGTCATATGTGAATAAGCACATTCCAGCCACAGTTTAATTAAAGCTTAGACTCACTTCAGAAAGAATGAAGCCATCCCCTCTCACGAGGGTATGAAGGCATCTTAATCATAAATGAGATACACTCCCTGCTGCAAGTGAAGTGGGGAAACCCTAATGAGTTGAGAAGGGATGTTGTCTAGGGAAATGCTGCTAGTTTTAACTTGACACTTGTACATGGGAGGGGATGGCCACTCTGTAGGTGGTCCAGCAACTTTCTAATTATTTACCGTCTGTCCTTGGGTCTCATGCTTCATTTCTTTCTGTTTTTTCTGGGCTGCTGCTCTAGGCCAGCATGTCTCAGAATGTTTCAGAATTGTCTCCAAGTAAAGTCCTCCATCAGGATTTTCACTGGGGCTAGCTTCAAGGTTAAGGTGTTTTCTAAGCTGGTTCTCACAGAATCTTTTGTTCATAGTGGGTCTCAGGGGTCCTTTATTCATTCCTTTAGCAGGCATGGCAGAAGCCCCTCTTGTGTCCCTGTGAAATTCAAGTTAGGCATCTCCTGACTCATGTAGCTGATGAACAGGAAGCAGGATGATGAAGCGGAGCTAGTGAATGGGCACAGACTAGTGGCTACAGAGGTAAATGAATCCAAAGTTGGCTGAATGAACCCACCATCAGGAGTCTGCAAACTGATGCAGGCAGTGTAAGAAGAGATCATAGAACCAGACACAGCTCCAACAGAAGGTGAAAAAACACAGAGAATTGACTTTGCTCATCTCTTTCTCGCACAGAAAAGGCCACCCCCCACCCCCCAGATGTCATCAGGCTGTGATCTAATTGATCCACCCCCCCTTACTCAAGAGTATTGAGTTGACATCTGACCCTTTGCCTAACCATCCCAGAATCCTTCATTATTGCAACTCACAAGAGTTTTGTTTTTCTTTGATACTTTTCATCGTGAGCTATGCTGAGGGTGTTCTTCCCTGGACTCTTGTTCTTTGCACACTTCATTACTTCATCTCCTGGAGACTCACTTCGAAATGCTCTGTTCAGCTCTTTGACGTCCTCATTTCAACGGGTTGCTTTAGCTACTCTCCATTTGAGAGCAAGTTTCACTCTTTTTGTTTTTGTTTTTGTTTTTTTTGTTTGGGGGCATCACTGCTCTCCGGCGGTGGGAGTAGGAGGCCCAGCCCCACTGCTGGAATTGAACCTCCGTCCCAGTGGGCCGCAGTCCCGTGCACAACCCCTACGCCACCGGGGCTCAGCCCGCACATTTCACTCTTTTCTGCCCTCCATTTTTAATCTTTTTTCTCATATTTTAATGGCCATTTTCTTTCTGTATGTATGATTTTCTTGATGTCATAAAAGAGCTTGCCTGGTCTTGTAATTTCTTTTCAATGGGTCGAGTCTACTCTTGAAATGTTCTGCAAATTCATGTGGTATATCCATGAGGTCAAGGATTTTTGTCTTGCTTGGTGCCATAATGAATGTTCACAGCAGCAGTAGTGAAGAGATTACAGGACATAGTGCATTGGGTAAATCTGCTGCAGAAGACCCCTTGAAAAGCAAGGCTGTTACTTTGAAGACTAAGGCGCACTTGACACATGCCACGGTATTTTCACTCGTGTGTGCAAATTGGACACCACCTCAAGAAGGCTGAAGAATAAGCAGTGTGTTTGAACTAGGGTGTGAGGGAAGAACACTGAAAGTACCTCAGACGGTTAATAGGACAAACTGATCTGTCTCAGAAGAACAACCAGAGTGATCCTTAGAGGGAAGGATGGCGATGACGAGATCTTGTCTCATGTATTTTGACATGTCAGGACAGACCAGTCCCTGGAGAATGACATCGTGCTTGGTAACGTGGCGAGGCCGTGAGAAAGGGGAAGCCTCTTGATGAGATAGATTGACACGGTGGCTACAGCAAGGACTCAAATATAAACACAGTCGTGGGCATGACTCCGGACTGGGCCGCGTCTCACGCTTTTGCGCACGGTGTCCCTATGAATGGGAGATGACTCAATGGCATCTGACAGCAATCACCACTACATACCCAAGCAGTATTTTTGTTCCGACAAACTTGTTCTCATTTTCTTCAAGTTTGACCTGAACATCCATATTAGAAACTGATGGTCTATTTCAAATTCAGCCCTTGGCCTTGCTTTAGATGTTGGTAGGAGCTTCTGTATCCTCTCTTCTCACAGTCCGAGTACCTTTGGGTTCTGTATGTTCTACCTGGTGAGGTCCGTGGGCACTATTGCCATCTCTGTTGGCGGGGGTGGGGTGGGTGGGTGGGGAGGTGTTTGTAATGGAGAAGTCATGAGTCTTACAAAAGCCTCTCATTTGATCTCTAGTTTTGTTTCCATCACCCAGGTCATCTTTTCTAACAACCGTCGCTTCCTCTTTCTTTCCAACTTTTGTATTCTGATAACAAATGCATCTTGATTGCCTCTTTGATCAATTTCAGATGGAAGAAGCTGGTAGAATGCTTCCATCTTTTTAATCCCGACTTTAGTGATTGGTGTACAAAATTGAATAATAGTTGTATTAACCTGACTTCCTTGTAGGTATATAGATAATACCCTATTTCAGACAGCCGTGTTCTTCAAGATAGATCTTAAAATGTTCTTTTTTTGAGGATGAAAGTGAAACGATTACTTTCACATTTGTCATTCTCTACATGGTAAACCAAAGTTTGTCTATGTCTAAATGGCCCATAGCAGGTGATTTTAACTTGCCAGTGCCTATGATATTGATCCATTTAATTTTTCAAAAATATCAATTTTCCTAGATTCATTCTTCATACCTTCTTTGGTCCCATTTTTAATAGATGCTTGTAGTTCTCTTCATTTCAACCTGTGCCAAATCAGCCACATCAGGTATCAAGAAAGTCACCCCATCTGCATCATTAAGGTCAACTCGACACTGTGCAGGGAGCTCTTCCCCCGTCATGTTTTCAGTACCTTCTAAACTGGGGAGCTCATTTCCTGGCACTAGGTCTGACCATGCCCACTATTATTCGTGAACTGTTCCATGATTAACCCCTCAAATGTGGACGGCCAATTCTTTTCTCGTAGACTTTTCTTCATCTGGTGACTCTGCTCCAGAATGTGGGCGCCTCGACTAATATTTGAAATAGCGGTGACATAACTACCAGCATGACAGCAACACAAAGCCACCCCAGTATGACAAACAGCCAGCCACCGTGTGGTTTGGTACAGTAGAGCACTTTTCTGAAAGCAACATTAAGACTGGGAGATATGTTCTTATTTTTTAAGCCAGGTAACACAAAGCTAGTCACTAGAACTGAGTTGAATGGGAGTTTATGACGTCACAGTCTTCGTTTTCTATCCCACTGAATTCTAAGAATGTTGGTCACTGTGGGATGTGTTCTAGGATGCAAAAACTTGCGAGGGTAAAAGATGCATGCATTTTCACTTTGGGCAACTTTGCGTTGAGGCTGCTACTGAGCAATAGTTACTAAAGAGAAGCTTAGACAAAACCAATGATCCTGGTTGAGGCAATGCATACAATTGGTCAGTGCTAGTGGGGGGTGGGATAGGTGTAGGTTTCCTGAGCCAATCCCTTTGCAGAGGAGAGGAGCTTTGCAGGGAGGTGTCTGGAGATTGGTGAGAGTCCCTGGGCGGTTCAAATAGCAATCCACTGCTCTGCAGTTTGTGGTTCGAACTCATAGTGACCCCTTTGCTGAGAGTCAAACTGTCCATCGCATTTCTGAGACTGTGAATGTTTCTGGGAACCAGAAGCTTCATCTTTCTCGTGTGCAATGACTGGTCGATTTGAACCACCAATTTGTGGATAGTCAACCAATGCTTAACTTCAAGCAGTAAAGGCCTCAAACAGGACAGAGCAGAACTGGGTTTCTGAGGCTGTCAATCTGTATGGGAACAGAAAATCTCATCTTTCAACATTAAAGAGACTGGTGATTTTGAACTGTTTACTCTGTCCACTGGGCAGGACTCTCATGATGATAATCAGAGAAATGGAGAGATGAAATAATTGCTTTAAAGAGATACCTGGACTGACAGAAGAGGAGATACAAAAACAAAACACCTGTCATCGAGTCAATTCTGGACCACTGGATCAGACAGAGTGGAGCTGTTACCTAGAGTCTTGGAGGCAGGAAACCTTTATGGAAGGAGATGCCTCGTATTTCTCCTGAGGAGTGGATGGCGGGCTCGAACTGCTGACCTTAGCCCCCAGGGCTTCTTATATGTGGAAATGGATATGAACAATAGAGTAATGATTGAAGAGAAAGAGAGACATTGTGAGGGTGCCTCCAAAATTATAACTAAAATGATTAGATATTACTTTGAAGGTATTAGAGTAGAATTTTAAAGTGGATTTGAGTTTATAAACTTCTCCCTTCCTTGAGATGTTGTTAGCATATGAAATCTGCATCCTTTAAATAGCTAACTATGAGTGAATATTTAAACCACAGAAAAAATTCCCCTAAGTTTCATAAGCCGGAACTCACTGCCATCGAGTGAATAGTAAGATCATGATGGTCTTATAAGACAGAGTAAAAGTGTCCCCATGGATTTCCACGACAATAACTCTTTACAGCCTCATCTTTCTCCAGGGGAAAGGCTGGTAGTTTGAAAGGACAGACCTTATGGTCAACAGCCCAACATGTAACTGCTCTGCCACCTGGGTTCCTGAATCAGCATCAATTCTCTATTTGAAAAATAGATTATAGAGTTTTCAATAAGTAATGTAGTTGGGGGAATAAAAGAAAATATCAGGAAATGTATTATAGATTCAGCCAGCTAGCCATTTCTATTGGGAAAAAAAAAAGTCTCCCCAACTGCTTCTTAAATCATGAAGTC
>PVJH01022579.1:0-36357 GCA_004026705.1 Nesogale talazaci
GCCGGATTCAAGAGGACACAGGGCTGACAACGGCAGGAGCTTTGGGGTCTGAGCTGAGCTTCCCAACTGTACCCCCCTGCAGGGGCGGGGGACATGCCTGTTGCTTTTTGAGCAAGGTCGGGATCTGCAACAAGTTGCTGGGCTTGGAAAGAGACGCGTTCGGTTCGCCGGAGCCAGGCACCCTGAGGCTGTGGCTCTGAGATAGACGGGAAGGTTGGAGTCCAGAGGGACCTCAGAGGCCAGGGGATCTCTGGTTTCGTGAGAGAAGGGAGCCCCCGAGGGAAGGGCACCAGGTGGGGACTCTGCCGTCAGGAGGACTTGGACAGAGCCCTGGTAGAGGGCCTGGTAGGGGTAGGACCAGTTGGCATGCGGCTAAGAGGTAGATGAAATATCTCTGGTCCAAGTGCAGGCACTCTGGAGACAGTCCATAGGGAAGGGGCTGGGCAGTGGGGGCGTGGGAGTGACCCTGGGAGAGAAGAACGGGTGGCTGGCTTTAAATCCGGAGAGGACGTCCTTTCTCGGCCTTTTGGCTAAGATCGAGTGTTAAATGCGGAGAGGAGCCTGAGCCAATGGAAAACAAGAGCATGAAATCGTGAGAAAGGGAGGCTCAGTGAGGGAACAGGAGCGGGGAGGCCAAGGGCAGAATTAGGCTGGAGCAAAGGGGGAGAAGGTGGGCTTGACTGAGGAGAGGAGAGCGGAAGGGGTTTGCAGAGACCCCAAGGTGTTGGAGAGGGGCAGCAGGGACAGGCTTGCACGTGCATGGACGTGTCCTGAGTTGACAAACAGTGCTTGCACAAATACCACGCACACAGCTCCACCCTGTGCACCCCCCTGCATGACCTCCTGCCTCCCACGTGGGGTGCTGGCAAACCGCCTGAGGTCCACATGCCCACCACTCTGGAAACCAGGTCTCCAGTGGGCTCTGGGCCAGAGGAGGCCTCACACAGAGTAAGTTAGAAGGCTGGGGGATGAGATTTGGACTGGGCACGAGGTGCATGGGGGACGTCAGGGAGGCAGCTTCCTCTCTTGGTGGCTGCATTGCCTGGTGGGCCAGTGAGAGGCCACACCACCCACCCTGGGGAGCAGCAGGCTGGTGAGGCCTGCTGGAAGCAAACACTCCCTTCTATAATTTCTCTTTCTCTACGGAAGTTCCAAGTAAGGGGATGAGCCCGCCACGCACCTGGTCCTGACCGTCTAGAAACCATTGAGCACCGGGCTCAGTGTCCCACCTCTCGAACCCCCAAAACGCAGATGCTACCTGATGCCGACCTTCTCTGCGTCTCCTTGCAGCTCTCCTACGCTGCCCTCTGCTCTGCACCCACGACCTGCCCACAGCCCCTCCCTAACACCCAGTGAGCCAACAACAACCCAAAGTCCAGTGAGAGTGCCCGCGTGCACTTTCCTTGCCTCCCGTGCACTGTGCACATGCCCGGCCCCTTCCTGGGTCCACTCTGAGGGTCCTTTATTGAATACCGCAGGCAGAGCACTGGGCTGGGCTCAGGAAAGGACAAGAGGAGGCGAGCAGCCTCCAAGCCCTGCCACACGCCTAGTGTCCTCTACTGGCTCCAGCTCCCCCTGAGCCTTGGACTCCTGGGCCTCAGAGAATAATGACCGCCTGTCTCTCCTTTAGGGATTCCCACCTGCTGGGAGGTGAGATTGTGCTGGGCGGCAGCGACCCCAAATACTATGAAGGGAACTTCCACTACGTCAACCTCAGCAAGAAAGGCCTGTGGCAAATCGACATGAAGGGGTCAGGAAGCCTCAGCCCGGCTCTCAGTCCCCAAATGCACCCCGTCCCCTCCATCACTGCTAACATTAGCTTGCAGGCTGACTCAGGTCTGAGGAGCACAGAGCAGAGGGGGAGGGGGTCTAGGGCGAGGACATGGGGTGTGGGGGGGGGGGTTTGTCACTGAACCACGCCCAGGGGAGGGAACAGCACCCCCACCATGTTACCCGCCTTCACTCAGGGACTTTATGCCGCCTAGTGGCGCCCATCAGCTTCTGTCTGTCTGTGCCTGCCCCTCAGGGTGTCTGTGGGATCTACCACTTTGTTCTGCCGGGAGGGCTGCGTGGCTGTGGTGGACACCGGAGCGTCCTTCATCACTGGGCCCACCAGCTCCCTGAGGGTGCTCATGGACAGGCTGGGGGCCAAGGAGCTGATCTCCAGTGAAGTAAGCTGCCCCCAGGAATGGGGGCTGGGCGGGGGTTGCCACTAGTCCAAATGGCATCAGCTTCCAGAGGTGGCCAGACTTCCCTTTCCTCACCCCTCACACACACTGACGTGCCATGCCGGGTTTTGGTCCCGGTGGAGGGAGCGCACTGGCTCAGCCCCACTCTGCAAAGGGGCTAGGCCTCAGCACAGGATGCTTTGTCTACTGAGGGCAGGGGCAGGGAGGGGGAGGGGAGGGACCTGCGCTCAAAGGGCTCCTCCCCTCCACCCCCCAGTACGTGGTGGACTGCAACCAGGTGCCCAAACTCCCCGACATCTCCTTCCACTTCGGAGGTAGGGCCTACACGCTCTCCAGTGAGGACTACGTATTACAGGTGAAGCTGGGTTCTCCCTAAGCCATAGCGGAGTGGGAGCTGGGAGGGAGGTTGGAGGGGGTTAGGGCCCAGGGCAGCCCTAAAGCCCCCAAGGCAAACAGGATGCTCCATATGGTCAGGGGAGCTTTGCCAGTGCCCCACACCCCGCCACAGCCCCCTCCCTGACGTCAGTACGCAGGGGCGGGGCCTGGGATGCACGTTTTGTTTTGATGAGCTCCATTCATCGAGGATGAAGACCTTTGAGCTATACCACCATTCTCTCTCACACACACACCCTCTGCCGGGGTGCTGACTCCCCTGCCACTCCCAGTCTCTAGTCTAACCTTTCAAGTGCCTCATCAATTTTTGGATGGATTTTTTTTTAGAGCCCCCACCCCCACCCAGGTGATTTCAGCGTGGCCAAGCTTGTAAATCATGATATTTGTTTCCACCCTTCCCCGACCCCCATGACCTCCAATTCTCATCAAAAGTTCCCAGCCGATGCTGGGGGTGTTCTCACCCTGAGGCTTGCTGAGCCGGCCCCTGATTCATGGTGACCCCAAGCACTACCAGATGAGACTGTTATGAACCATGGGCTGGGGTGGGTGTCTTTACCGGCGGGCCTTTCTGGCGGGAGGTCACGAGGCCTTTCTTCCTTGATTGGCTCAAGGCATTGAGACCACTTGTGTAGGACTAGGAGCCACCCTAGCTGCTGCCTGACTGATGCAGTGTTTGCCCAGGGGTGGCCCTAGAGCTGGGCTCTGTGGTGGGAATGGCTAGGATATGAAGGAGCGGGTGGGGGGCGGTGCTGCTGAGGTCAGACCAGGTGACCAGAGATGGCGGTGTGCTGGGCAGTGATGACATCTTCCTGCTTCCTACCAGGACCTTGACAGTTACAACGGTGACCTGTGCACGCTGGCCATTCATGGCCTGGACGTCCCGCCACCCACGGGGCCCCTCTGGGTCCTGGGTGCCAGTTTTATCCGCAAGTTCTACACGGAGTTTGATCGGCGGAACAATCGCATTGGCTTTGCTCTGGCCCTTTGAGGCTTGGTGGTGCCCCTGCGGCCCTGTCCTCAAGCCCAGCCTAGAGCCAGGGTACACGCTGTACCTGGGCTTTCCTCCTCACGCAGGGCACTGGGCATGAGACTGCCCTTGGACGTTTGCCCTGCTCCCACCCCCACCCAGTACTACCCCTTCCCTGCTTTGAGGGCAAGCAGAATAAAGACTTCATGTTTGCACCCTGTTGTTTCTCAGTCTCCTGGGGTTTGGAACAGAATTAGGGACAGCCGTGTGATTACGCCCAGACAGGAATGAGACACAGGTGGACAAGCCGCACACATGGACCTGCATGCTAGGCTCTGGCCTGCAGGGACAGCACCACTGTCATTGGTCACACTCAGCAGGGCTTGGGGAGGGGAGAGGGAGCTATTCACACAACAACAGGTGGGAAGTTTGCAGAGAGCAAGCCCCTGCAGCCCCTCAGCGAGCCAAGGCTAATGCTTCAGCAGAAAGCGAGGGCCAGAAAGATGCCCCCAGCTCATCTCACGGTAACCAGCCGGGAGCTCAGACTGGGAACCGCTGAGCCAGTTCACCCTGCCACTCGGGTAGCACAAATGCCCCCGCCTCCAACACCACCTCCCTCCCCCGGAGCCACCTGCTGGAAACCGGGACTTTGAACCGTTCTTCGTAGTTGGTGAAGCAAGACAGAACCTACTTTTTTTTTTTTTAATGTGGTGATCTGGAAGACTGGCCGAAGGGCAGACTTAGAGAAGCTGTCTGTCTGTCCGTAGGGAGGCCTTTCAGGACCTGAGGCCTGATGTGGTTGCTATCAGGGCCAGGGCGCAGGCTCTGAGCAGCGTGTCAGGTCAGCCATGTGCTCTGAGCTGGGCACGGCTCCTTGTGTGGCATTCGACCTGGTCCAGAGATAGAGGTGGCTGTGCTCCTTTTCCGAGGTGATCGAGTTTCTAGACAGGCTTCCACCTCTAATTATGCCCATTCTGGTTAGCACTGCCAGTCTACCCACATTCATAAAACCCCAAAACCGTTCTCTTCCAGGGCCTCTTCCTCCACCATAGCTACACCAAGTTGGCTCAAAACGCAGGGTGGCTGCGATCCAACCAATACTTCCATTCCACAGGTGGGGCAGCAGGGGCCCCGAAAATGTGGGCATTTGCAGTAAAGAAGCAAGGCTCAAGCCTGCAGGGTGGGCTCAGGCTGTGCACCTCACCAGGTGCCCAGCACACAGGTGGCACTCTTTTTTCCCCATGCTTGCCTCTTGGACTGGCTGCAGAGGGTGGTCTAAGGTTTGGGGAAGGGGGGGGACAACTGCCTCTGGCCTTCTCCCATGGAGCTGCTCATGGACCCAACCAGAGCCACGTCAACTTTGTGGCTTTAGAACTGCAGCCTCATGGGGATGGATGGACCCTCAGGTTCCGGGGTGGGATTCCTGAAGCTCACCCCTGTGCATGAACCTGGGACACCGGACTCAGTCTGGCTCCCACCATTGAGTCTCCAGGTCCGTTCTCCTCCCGGGGCTTCCTTTCCTCACTGCAAGTCAGTCCGGTTCTGCCACTCCGGGCCTTATTGACCTTAAGTGAGCAAGTTCCCCATCACTACCTGTGCTGCCCAGTAAGAGGGCTGCGTTCACTGGAGTGACATAAACGACCATACTAGCCACGTTCAAGTGCTCATTGTCCACTTGTGGTTAGTGAGCATGACTTTGGACAATGCAGACAACAGCAGCCCCACTGCAGAAGCCCCTGGGCAGAACTGGGTCTTGGGTGGCAGTGATGAGAGGGCCCTTGTGAATGGAAAGTTCCTGAACAGCCTGGGGAAGAAGAAACAGTGCCCTCTCTGCAGGCACTTTTCTTCCAGAGTTGGTAGCTCTTGAAGTCTCAAAAGCAGAACAAACAAATGGGTGACCATCGTGGTGGACAGCCAACAGAGTCCTGCCCAGGAAATGAGAGACTGGCCAGGAGAAAGTCCAGCTACTAAGGCACTTTCCCCTCTGCAGGTGGCCCTTTCCTCAGAGGGGCCTCCTCCTCTCCCGGTGTCAGCTCTCCCTCAGGACACCTTGACCTCAGTCTACCACACACCTACATTCGCTCACACAGTCACATACACACTAACGTGTTCTCATGTACACTCACACACATATCCTCTCTCACACGCAGTCATACAGGCACACCTTCACGTATACACATGCATTCTCCCATACACACTAACATGGGTTCTCATACACACATTCACATATACACCCACCCCCGCACACATATTTTCTCTCACACACTCTCCTATGCACTGTCATGCACTCACAGTCACACATACTGTCATGGGCATATACATATACATATACACTCATACGTATGCATATGCAGTCATACAATCACATACACACTAACATGCATTCTCATACACATTCATGAAGACATGTATTCTCTCACACACACAGTCATGTGCACTCACATATAATTACAAATCACATACACATATGCAATCCTGTACACACACAAACACACACACACACACACACACATTCTGTTTTGGGCCATGAGCCTTTTCTTCTCTACTTCCACCCCCTAGTGCCCAGCAAGATCTGAGCTCAGGGACCCCAACAGGCTACCAGATCGAGGAGCAAGGGCAGGAGGAGGGAGGTCCATGCTGTCCCCTTGGCAGGATGAGGTGTGGGTGAGGGTAAAGTCCGCCCTAGCCCCTACCCTGTTAGCTTCAAGAGAAGTCCCCCAGCTTCAAGCCTAGATTGGCCCCCTAGCTGCTTCAGACGTGCGAGGGGCGGGCAGGGGGGGCGAGGGAGGGAGGGGGGAAACAAGCTGGGTGGGGCGGAGCTTGCCCAGGCCCCGCCTCAAGCATCACCAGCCTCCCCGGGCGTCCCCTCCCCCGCGCTCCAGGTAGCGGCCGGTAGTCTCCGCCCGCGCTCCCCGGCGACCCGCGGGCCGGGGCGGGGGAGGAGGGGGCGTTCCCTGGGCCCCCGTGACGTCACAATCCGGGCGGCCCCGGCGTTCCCAGGCCGGCGATTGAAGCGGGCAGCTGGCGCCTGAGCCATGGACTTCCCCAGGTCCCTCCTCGGCCCCTCCCACCCCCTGGCCGCCGGCCCCCCCCGCCGGGGCTAGCGCTCGACGGCGGCTCCGAGGGGGCGGGGCGCTGGGAATGGCTGTGCCCCCTTCGGCTCCTCTGCCGTGCTCGCCCTTTTACCTGGGGAGGCAGACGTCTTGCCCGCAGTGCTCATGGGGCATGGAGGAGAAGGCGGTGGCCAGCGCGGGCTGCCGGGAGCCCCCGGCCCCCCCGAAGGCCGCCTCCGTCCCGTGCTTCAACATATCCGTGGACCAGGACGACATCCTCCCGGGCGCCCTGCGCCTCATCCAGGAGCTGCGGCCGCACTGGAAGCCCGAGCAAGTTCGGACCAAGGTAGCGGAGCGCGGGCGCGTGGCCGGGGGCTGGGGCTGGGGCCCTGCCCGGGCGGGAGCCAGAGCGCGGATGCGCTGGCCCGATGGCCGAGTATCCGACCCCGGCGGGCGCAGAGCTGCTGCGCCGGAGAGGTGTGGAATGGTGGGTGTTGTGTGTATTGGATCCTCCATCTATTTGGCTCCCTACGCCAAGCTAGGCTGACACTCCCTGGCCCCTCCACACGCATCCCCTTCCAGAACCACCTGCCCAGAAGCAGCGTGGTACGCGTGCAGGCCCCACCCCCCTGTCGCCGGCACCCGTGCCCTCCATGGCCAGAAGCGCTTATCCAGCGAGGTCTGGAACCCGAGGAAGCAGTAACTTTCCAGGTTTCCCCCCCTCACACACACACACACACACACACACACACACACACACACACTCACACCACCCTCACCTCGCCTGCTGCCCCATCTGCATGGACGGGGCAAAGTCTGAGGGCCAGGGGCCACCCTGCCTAATTCCTGCCCACGCCGACAGCCTGTGCCTGGGCGAGGCCGTCCCCAAGGCTCGGACTTGGCACATCCCCACCCCGTCAGGGGACACACATGTGGGCAGAGCCCTTCCCTGCCCGAATTCTCTGAAAAGAAACTTTCATCTGCCCACCCACTCTCACCTCCTCTTCGGGCTGTCTGTGGAGGAAGGTGCCCAGAAGCGGGTGGTAACTCATGCCAGGCGTGCAGCGTGTGCTGGAGAATGGGGTGGGGGCCTCTAGGCGGACCAGTGTGCTAAGTGTAGGAAGTCAAGGTTTGGGGATGTCCCAAACCTAGTGTGGAGGATGACAGACCTCTGAGAGGAAGAGGGGGACTAGGGGCGGTGTATGTAAAGAGAAAGCCCCCTTTCATATTCAGACTGCCAAGCCCACCAGACCTGGAGTTAATTGTAGCACTGTTCTAGCCAGTTGCTCCCAGCATGAAGTCCGTCAGACTTCAGATTCCCCATCTAGAATTGGTTAATGTCCGGTGAGGTCCCTCCCTGCATTTCACAGTACGCCTCCCAAGTCACCCTCATCTAAAAGCCTACTCTCCACGTCCAGTATCACCTGTCCCTTCTGGTTCCCAAGGGCCTCTCATCCCATTCCCAAAGCCCTGGGCTGGCTGCAGTCTGGGGACCTGAGTTTCATTCTGCCACTGAATGGGGCAGAGGGTACAGCTAGGTGTCCTCTGCCTGGCCAGCAGTGGCCAGCTGTGGGGTGGAAATGTTCTCGCCCTGGGTGTGTCACTGCCCAATGCTGGACCATGGGGGGTTTCTTTCAGGACCGGGAGTGTTGGGGGTGAGGCGGGTACACATGTGCCGGTCAAGTAGTGCTGCAATGGCTCCCCTGATGAAGCCCATGGTGGTGGAGTGCTTGACTGCTAACCAACAGGTCGGCGGTTCAAACCTGCCTGTGGGAGAAAGGGTGTGCAGTCTGCTTCTGTACACATGGGCCTCTTGAGGAACCACGCAGAGCAGTTATCCCCTGTCGCTGTGAGTGAGTTGATGCTGCCTCTGCAGCATGGTGGTTGCTTGGATTGCTTCGGGGATAGACCCAGGAGAAGTGGATGTGCCGGGGCTGAATGCAACATGCCATTTTCTCCCTACCCCACGAGCTGGGGACAGGGCCCTTAATTAAGTGAAAAGACGAACGGCCTGGGAGCGCCGTGTTGTGGGGGGGTTCTGTGTGGTCCGCTGAGACAGGGACAGTGGGGAGAGGTCGGAAAAGCCCGGCCCCCGCCCATGTGCTGCCCTGTTCCGTGCTAGCGCTTCACTGATGGCATGACCAACAAGCTGGTGGCCTGCTACGTGGAGGAGGACATGCGGGACTGCGTGCTGGTCCGGGTGTATGGGGAGCGCACCGAGCTGCTGATCGACCGCGAGAATGAGGTCAGGAGCTTCCAGCTGCTGCAAGAACACGGCTGTGCCCCCAAACTCTACTGCACCTTCCGGAATGGGCTGTGTTATGAATACATGCCTGGCATGGCCTTGGGACCTGAGCACATCGGGGAGCCCCGGCTCTTCAGGTGAGAACCCTACTCCCCAATCCCTCAGGCCTGGGGCTTTGCCATATGTCTGTGGCCTGCTTCCTTGGTGTAGCAGGGATCCACAGGTGAGCCCCCTCAGATCTGTGAACTCCCTGAAATCCCATGCAAACTGTGTGTGTTTCAGCCTGGGTGAATGGCAGGCTGGAGGGATTTGCAGCATGCATCTACTTCCTGTCCCCGGGCCTTAGCCCTCCGCCCCCTCCAGGTCCGCCCAGGAAACATCTCAGACCTTGGAAATGAAATCTGAGCTGAATTCCCTGGGCTCTCCAGGTTCCCTGACCCGCCCCTCCTCTGGCCAGGAGCTCAGAGATGCAAGGAGTGTGGGTCATGCTCCTGGTGGGCACAGTTGGCTCGCCTGTCCCCCCTCCGTGTCAGAGCTCCCTAATAAAGTGGGAGCCCAGGTTTACCAAGCAGCTACTGCTCCTTGCAGAGGCGCCCTGGAACCCTGGCCCTCTAAAAGCTGCTGCTTCTAAATGCCTGGGGGAGGGGGCTCAGAAACTGAAGGTACCTTGAAGGTGGGGGCTGCCCAGTGGCAGGAAGGGAAAGGGAAGCCTCCACTACATAGGCCTCTGGTGGCGCTGGGGCAGCGGTACTGGACAGAATCCTCCTTCCTCCCTCCAATGCCAAGCCTCTCAGGCTATGGCGAGGACCAGGCCGACTGAGCTAGCTATGAGCCCCCACCTTTAAAGCAATACAGGAGTCTGCCTGGGACCCGGGGGTTTGCCTTGCCTAACCTATCAAAAGGAGACATATTCATAGCAGGGGCGAGAAACCCAGGCCCCTCAGCTGGGGAAACCAGGTCCCTAGGAGGCATAGATGGTTTGTGTTCCTCTGCTAACCTAAAAGGCAAGCAGTTTGGACCTTGCGGGTGGCACTGTGACAGAAAGACCTGTTCATCTGTCTGAGTACAGATTACAGCCAGAAAAGTGTATCATCAAACCATTTTACACTGTCACATATGGGGCCTCCTGGGCCACAATCCACAAGGCAGCCCTGGCTTTGGGTTTTGGGGGGTCCACCCAAAGCTTGCAAATCCCACTCCTCTTCCTCTCTCCTCCCCAACCCCTTCCCCGTCTTCCATGTCCTTGGTAGAGCAAAGGAAGCCCCCTGTCCTGTCCCCCATGCTCCTGCAGGCCTGGCCATGTCTGTGGGAGCAGACGTGAACCCAAGCAAGGGCGGTCTCAGGCGCCCAGGCGCCCAGCTTGGAGATGGGGTAGGGGGCTCAGAGCAAGACCAGGGGACCCATGTAATATACGCCTCCCAGATCTCGGCCATGTGAAAAGCCCCATCACTCCCAGGCTCCTGCAGTGCTGTGAACCTGGCGCTGGCGCTCCATCGTGCTCCTGGAAAGGATGGCCATTAAGGATGGACAGAGGGTCAAACACAAGGACGGGGCATGTGGTGGCGGGCTAGATCGTGGGGCCCATGTGGGCAGTGGGCTCTTCCTGGAGGATTGTCCCAGGCTGGACAGCAAAGCCTTGGGGTGAGGGTGGCCCTCTGAAGAGAAGGCCAGGTGACCTCCTGGACACTCCCCCCCGCCCCTTCTGCCCGATCATTCTGAGGGCTGCGGCTCTGCAGCATGAAATGCAGAGTGCCCAGGCGCCTTTCATTGCTATTCCACACAACAGCCCTATTGATATTCAAGTAGACGCTTAGCCCCTGCTCCCTACAGATTCTTCTCTGGGAAGGGGTGGTCCGGGGTGCAGGTCTGCTCTGCTGCCTCGGCCAAACCCACGCCTGTGCCCTCCTGATCTCTCTGATAACACAGCTTCCTTCTCTGCCCCACTTCCTAGCTGACATGCCCTCTGCTCTTTCCCTTCAGGGGGTGAGGGCCTGGGGGACTGCTGGAGGTGTTCCCCCCACGTGGTGTGCCTGCCCCTTCCCAGGACCTGTCCAGGGTGGAAGTGGGGGGGAACCACTCGGTAACAAGGTTTCCAACAGCCCAGGCCTTTGTTGCCGCTCCCTGTGAAGATGATTCCAGCAACAGGCAGAGGCAAAGGAGGCTTGGCAGGCCGGTGGGGGTGGGGCTCGAGTAGGGAGGGCTGGCAGAGGCTGGGTGAGCCCAGCTGGGCTTCCGATGAGAGGGTCCTGATAGGACCCTTATCAAGGGTCTCCTCTTCTGGCCGGTCGGGCTTCCATCCGCCCCCGCCACTGCCCAGCACCCTTCCCCAGGGATGCTTGCCTCCCTCCCCACCACCCCCTCCTCCTCTCCCTGGACCTTGGATAATGTCCACAGGAGAACTTGGAAATAGAAAGCTGGTTTGTTTGCGTCCTTGGCACCCAGCCGCCAGCATCAACTCCCTGTAGCCGAGGAAGGGGCTGCCTGGACAGCCTGACTCCCTCCCCACCTCGGGCAGCTAGATAACAGACAGGCACTTCTTCCCAGCACTGGCATCACTACCCCCTGATCCCTTGGTGAGAGGTGCCCTCCCACCACCCCCACCCCAGGGCTGGGGGTGGGTCAGAGTCCAGGGGGAGGGTGGTACTGTTCGGATGCTCCTGTTCCCAGAGGTTGCTGCGGGGCAGGTCGTTGACTTGTGGCCGAGAGCCCATTGCGTCGCCCCTCTGCCCCCTGGAGCAGCCCCAGCGCTGGTTCTGGAAAGAGAGCTGTGGGCTGAAGGTCTCGTTTCAATGTCCCGCTTTCTCCTGAGCTCCCCTTCTGCCAGACTCTGAGCTCCTAAGAGACTCAGCCCCCTCCTTCCCTCTGGCTGGTCCCCAAGACCAGGGAGCCAGAGGGGCTGCGCCGAGGAGGGCCTGCCCAGCACTGACACCCCACTCCTCCTGTTGTGCTGCAGGTTAATCGCCCTAGAAATGGCGAAGATCCACACCATCCATGCCAACGGCACCCTGCCCAAGCCCACCCTCTGGCACAAGATGCACAACTATTTCACCCTGGTGAAGAATGAGATCAACCCCAGGTACAAAGACCGATCGGGAGGGGCCCAAGGCCACCGCCACCACCCCCGTCTCATCTGCCTTCATATGCTCCCTCTGCTGTTCTCCCACGGGGGCTTAAGGACTCCCTTCCTGCAGCCCCTTCAGACACCACTGCTGAGCCTTCGTCTCTAGGCTGAGCTGGGCCCACTGACTAAATGCCAGGGTCTGATATCAGTGGTTCCAGCCCCGGGTACTCATTTCCCTTGTCCTAGGACCCTCTAGGCCAAGGATGCCTTCTCCGCAGCTTACTCAAAGGGCCACCGAGACTCCAAGACCAAGGTCCGCTGCATCTCACGGAGACGGGACTTGTGGTTCCCAACCCTGGGCTCTTTCTACCTGACCCACCTCTGAACAAAGAGAAGGGCAGGGCCCTCAGAGAATGGGGTGCGGCTGGGTTCAGAGGCAGACAGAGGAATTCAATCCATCCACCGACAAGCCCTTGGGATGTCAGGGTTTCATTGACTTACTTGGCATGCTCCTGTCCCCACCTGCCTCCCAGAACCCCCATTTCCTGCCTGGTTCAGACCAAGGCTTTGAACCTCTTCTTCCTGGTTCATTGGTCGCTGATGAAACAAAAACCATAACGGACCCACATTTGTAAAATGTGAGTGAAGGAGAATGGGAAACATGCCAGATTAGAGCCCTGCCAGAAACCTAATCTTCCGCTTTAAAAAAAAGACAAGGCAGCTTACAAGTTGCCTAGCAACCAAGATCTCTTGACAGGCAGAGTTGGAAACAACAGTGCCCCTGTCAAATAGGGCAGCCGGTGGAGTCTGTTTGAAGTGTGTGGTTCTCCTCTGTCCTGCTAATGATCTGCCCTCCCCCGCCTCCCCTCCCTCCCTGCCACACACACACATCAGACTCAGCAAGGGGCTATCCCTCTCCTGAGTTTTCCTTTGCAGGGCTTCAACCTGTCAGGGGTCCAGTTCTAGTTATCATTTTGCTTCATCCAGAACGAGGGCAGTCAGGGCTGCTCGGACTCCAGTTCCCTGGTCAGGACCAATGGGTTCAAAGCCCTGCTTGAGACTTGCAGACTGACTGTTGCCTTTGCTGCTCTTTCCAGGGAAGGGGGCACTTCACCCCTCCCGACACTACCTATTCCCAGACAAGATGGGGTTCCCTGACCTTCCCTTAGACTGCTTGGCCAGCACCCTGAAATAATCAGTCTTGCTGGCCTTCAGACACCTGACTCCCCAACGTGCCCTGAAGTGCTGAGCCGAGGATGGAAGCCTGGGGAAAATGATGAGGATACGTCCTCTTCCACCAAGAAAGGTAGCAGCGAGTCCCCGGTCCCTCCATTGCCTCCGTCCCGGCACTGAGCGCAATATTTGTGCCCAAAGGTCATGGGACCAGAGTGCAGAAAAGGTCGGGGAACAAAGATCTTTTCCCCCTCTCCTAAGATGACCCTGTGAAGACAGCAAAGACCCTCCCAACAAGGACAAACAGGAGCAACGATTGCTGTTGCAGATTTTGTCTTGCGCGGATCCACACTCAGGACACGTTTCACCGGGTAAACAGGCCGCACGCTGCGGGAAAGCAAGGAGATCACCTTGAAAGTTGAACAACAAAGGAGCAAGACCAGAGAAGCAACCCCGCGTGTGAAGTCACAGTGCTGGCCAAGAAGATCCCAAGGACCGCGGGCCGCCAAAGGGATAAGCGGACCTGCCTTGGGTGAGCTACGGCCTGCATGCACCCTCGAGGTCACGCTGCGAGGCTTCACCCCACGTCCTCTGGACATGTCGTCAGGAGGGAGCCGTCCCTGGAGAAGGACCCATGCTCAGTAAAGCAGAGGGGCAGCCATGAAGAGGAAGGCCCTAACACAGTGACTGCAACTGCGGTGGGTTCAAATGCGAGGACAGTGGTACGCGTGCCTCCAGACAAGGTGGCATTTCTACCCACAGGGTCTCTGCTTTGGGAGGGACGGACTCAGTGGCCTCTGCAGGTAAGATGAGAAGCCAAGAATGGACTCTGCCCCTGTTGCTGAACCGGGCAAGTTGGCTGCAGAAGACCTTGGAGTTGATAAACAAAAAGATGCCATCTTGAGGACATTTTGGTGTTTCTGATCCAAGTCATGATCATTTCGATAGATTCCCAAGCGTGGAGGCTGAGTCCAGGATGTAGGAATGATGGTGCCGGTGAAGAGTGTGGACTGGTCCGAGGGCTGGCGGGCTGCCTGCAGAACTGGTGCATCCACCTCGAGAGAAGCCACATGCTCCTTGGAAGCTGGAGAGATGAGCCTTTGCCTTTTTCTCTTTGGAAATGTTCTCCGAGGACCCCAGTTCCCGAGGAAGGACATCCCACTGGGCAAACCAGAAGGTCAGCAAAAGGGGTGCCAGGGAAGAGATGGAGTGCCCCATGAGCCGCTTCAGTGACAGTGACGGACATGAGGGTTGTGAGGAACGGGGTGCTGTCCTCTTCAGTTGAGCACTGGGGGGCTATGAATCAGAAGAGGCTTGCTGGCCTGACAACAGCCTCCCTCTTGTGAGTGTGTTTTGGATGGGAGCGTAACGTGTCCATGCACACACAGACACACGCACACATGATTTCCACCAAGATCCTCCCACCTACCTCACAGATGGATGGTCCAGCACTCCCTTGGGCTGCGTTGTGTAGCACAGCCCAAGCTTGCCCCTCTCCGGCCTCCTTCAGACCCACGTGTCCCGTTCCTTCCAGAAGTGCCACTGCCTCCCTCCTCGCCCCCCTGTAGGACTAGGCCAGCCTATGGAGCACAGGGTCCTCTTGTTGACTGGATCCCACCCCCTTCCTTTGATAGTTGGGAAACCTGAACCAGCCCTCCCCCTCAGCAGATGGACCTTGCCCAAGGGTCCATGCTGATGCATAACAGTTCAAGGACCAGTGGCCAGGCCTCCTGGCGCCCAGGTGCCATCTTCTTGGGTTTCTCTTGGCTGCACCGTCACCGGGTAGCCTTGAGGGCGGTGGGCAAACCGTAGAGAAGACTTAGTGCCCTCGCTTGGTTGGCCCTCGTCACATCTTTGACCTTGGACGAATCAGGTTGTGTCACGTGTCCGCGCTTGCCTGATCAGTTCCAAAAGCCGGGTGACCCTGAGCAGTTGTGGACTAGACCAGGCACCTGGAGTTCCTGCCGTCGCTCCATACTCCTGACGGACGAAGCCATCTTCGTCTCACAACCGGGGATGGACTGGGGTTTAAAATGATAAAAAAAAAAAAAAAAAAAAAAGCACAAACCAGACATTGGCTCTGTCTCCCAGGAGTTTATGGACCATCTGGAGAAGAGGACATGCCCCAGACACAGCTACAAAACCAATGACTGTGGGTGTGGTTTATGCTGGGGTTGGGTTGGGGGCAGAGGGGGCCTGGCAGAGATGAGACCCGGCAGAAGCCAGGTTTGTTCTGAGGTGTTGAGTGGAGGAGGTTGACAGAAGCTGATTGGGGGAGGTGCTGGGCGGGGTCGTGCGGGATGGGCTGCAGAGTTAGCCTTACATGCCAGGCCAGAGGGACAAGTTGTGACTCAGACAATGCAGTGTCGTGCTGGGTATTTGAGCACGGGAGTGGCCCGAGTGCGATTGTAGCTGAGGAACATAACTCTGCCAGTCAGGGTGGTGAAGAAAGACCTGGGGGATTGGAGAGGGGGGAGGTCTTGCATTAGACCCCAGGGGGCTGCATTTTGACAGGCTGGGAGCGGAAGGAACTGACTGGCTTGGGGACATCATGAGAAGGCCCTGGGGAGAACCGGTAAGTGGGAAGCCCAGGTTGGGCAGACAGTGAAAATGCTGCCCCTGTCCAGACTGAGAGGGGCCTGACAGCAGAGGGGCAGGCCGGGCAGGTAGCTGACCCTTCCAGGGAGAAGCAGGGCTGGAGCGGGCCCGGCCCCTTCATGTGGCTCAGCTGTCCTTGAGGCACAGGGCAGGACTGTTTTGGCAGTGTGCGAATGTTTCGATGACGCACTGTGGTGACAGGCAGGCCCCAGATTACAAACAAGGTCTGCCCCTAGATTGGAACAGTTAGGTCCGGTTGGTATCCAGTATCAGTCAGTCAGATGTTTTTGCCTTTGGAGTCAGCATACCTTCCCCCTCGTAAAAGGCAGGGAAGAAATGCTCTCGAGGTGTCGGAACATCTTCAGTGACAGAACGCAGTAGGGACAAACCTGTTTTGATGCAGGTCACGCCGAGAGAAACCCCTTGGCGATTCGCACCCACCTCGAATTTATACTAGACTAGACTCTTAGGAGGGACCCCTGGTGGCATTGTGGGTAATCTGTGGGGCTGCTCACTACAAGGTCAGAAGTTCAAACCCATCAGCTGCTCCTCTAGAGGAAGATGGCGACGAGGCTCTCTGCTCCTGTAAAGGGTCACGGTCCCCGAAACCCACAGGGGCTGCCCTTCCCTGCAAGGTCATAGAAGTCTGCTGACTCAATAGTTGTGAGTGTGGGCTTGGGCGTGAGGTTTTAGGGGCCTAGCTCGTTGGGGCAGGCTGGCGAGTGTCACCCAGCAGAGCTCCTTCCTGTCTGCCCAGCTGACAGCCTTGAAAGTGGCCGGTGGAGTTGGCCATGTTCCAAGCGCTCAGAGGAGGACCGCCCAGTGGCTGAATGCTGCGGCCCAGGAGATAGAAGGCCCGGGCTCTTCCCACACTAAGCATCTGCATGGCCTTGGGGTGCGGTTGGGGTGGGGGTCAGATGGAGGTCAGTCCCGCGGGCGGCTGGCATCTTTGGGTGTCAGGGGCCTGAGTTCTGGCAAGGACCTGGAAGAACTGAAGGAAGGCTCCTCGGTTTTTATCTTTAGAGTCTGATGGGGGAGGGCGGGGTGGCGCTTAAAAAGAAAAGTTAGCTTGGAGGGAATGCCAAGCACCAGGCCCTGGTGACCCAGGGCACCGGGATCCTCTGGGAGACTCAGTTTAATGTCAGAGCCTAAGGAGCCCCGGTGACCCCTGGGTGAAGCATTGGTTCTACTAACTGTGAGCACAGCAGGTCAAACCCACCAGCGGCTCCTTGTGAGAAAGACGAGGCCGTCTGCGTGCAGAGAGATCTGCAGTCTCAGAAATGGGCCGAGCCGCTCTGCTATGCCCCACAGGTTTGCGGCGTCAGAATCCCCTCAGAGGAAGTGGGGGTCATGCCAGCGGGGACATCTGCAGGCTAGGAAGATGGCCTGGAGCCTCACTCTCTCCTCCCGGAGCTGGACTCCATAACCTCAGTTCGACCTTGGCCTTCTCTGAGCCTGTGGCTTTGGAAGTTGGGCTCAAACGTGCAGGGACCCAGCCCACCCCCTCTCTCCCAGGCTCAGACTTGGGGCTGGCACCCTCTCTGGCTGCTGGTACACACACACTGATCCTGGGCTGAGTTGAGGGCCAAACAGCCTGTTCTGGAGGAAGGTCCCAGGCCATCCCTCCTCCTCCTCAGCCTCCCTCCTGGACTCCTGCTGCCTGCAGGGAGAACCATGGGACTGGAAACAAGGCCCTAGCTTCCTCCCCTTCACGCATTGCTGATTCTGGGTTTTCAGGGCTGGTCTAACCCTTCGGGTTTTTTTTTTTAGCGTTCACAGCCTGGGAGCACAGTGTGCCGAAACCAACGCCTGTCCCGGGCCACGGGCGGGTGGAGGGGCAGCACCCACATGCTTTTGTTTGCGCTCTCCAGTTGCCCGGTCCACACCCGCTCTGGGGCAAGGGAACCCCTGCATGCTCAGTGAACAGGGGGAGTTAGGGGTGCTCCCAGCAAGTGCTCTTAGATGGAGAGGCCCATGTGCTCCCTGGTGCTCCCTGGTAAGGTTAGCACCTTCGACTGCTGTCTGGCAGGTTGGAGGTTTGAGTTCACCCAGAGGCGTCTGGGAAGAAAGGCCTGGTGGTCGCCTTCAGAAGAGCCAGCTGGCAAAGGCTGCGTCCATCCCGGTTCTACTCTGAGACTCGGGGGGTTTCTAGGGTTCAGAATTGATTCTCTGCATCTTGCTTGGTTTTTGTTTTGTTTCATGACTGTGCACGTGTGTGTGGATATAGACACAACACACCCCACTTGGACAATCTGCACATACGATTCCGTGACGGTCATTCAGCCCTCAAGTCCAGCCGCCTTTCTGGACTGCCTTCTCCACACAGCCCCACCGTCGCAGACACAAACAGGACCCCCCCCCCCCACCGCAGTCAACCCTTTGAGTTGCTTTGTCAAGTTGGCTGTATCTAGGTGATTCCTTCGAATAGTAATTGCGAAAATTATTTCCCAAATAGGCTGTGCTATGATTTGGTCCAAAAATGACTAGGGGATCGCATCAGCCCAGCATTTTCGAGACTTTTCTCCAGGCTCTAATAGTTTGGGGTGGGGGTAATCTGATCTCCATGGCCCCCCAAAGTTTACATTCTAGAGAATGTTTGTTCCTCATCTCCACCCACACCTCCCCCCTTTGGATCAGAATGATTTGATTTCCTATCCCCTGATCCTGGAGGAATGAGGCCAGGAAATGGTTTGGTTTGGGGGCGGGAGTGTTGGGGGCCTATGAGATGAGAAGGTGGCCCTTCTCTCCGCGGTCCCGCTCGCTGGTGACACTCTGGCCTGTGGCATGTGAGGGCGACGACCCACCAGGGCCTCACTCTGCTTCCTCAAGTGCTCGCACTGGTTCCCCCCGGGCAGAACTTGACAGAGAGAGCCCGGGGTGAGAGTCACCCCTTCTCCTCCGAAATTGTCCTTCCCAACTGGGCATGTTGTCTCTGAGTCTGCAGGGGTTAAGTCTTGACATTACCTTTCCCACCTCTTCCTGGGACGCCTTCCTCTCTTCCTCCTCCTCCTCCCTGTCCTCATCGCAGTTCGGCCTGGGGCTCCAATGCTGCCCAGAGTGCCCCAGGCCGGTGTTCAGTTGGCCTGTCTGCAGCGATCACAAGGAGACCGAGGAGCAGGGAGCCTGCCTTAGTACCTCTTCACCCTTGACAGCATTGGGCCTCGAGACGCAGCCCTTGGCCCAAGGTCCCTCTGCAGACAAGGAGCCCTGGGGGCTAAAGGGTTAAGCGCTAGGCTGGGAGCCACCAGGTTGGTTGTTGTAGCCCCCCCCCACCCCCCACCCCCTGGCTCCACGGGGAGGACAGACTGGCGATGGGCTCCTGCGCAGGTCACAGCCTGCCCAGCCACGTCCACATCGGGGTACGGCAATGTGCATCCTCTCCGCTGCCCTTAGGAGAGGACTCTGCAGTGAGTGATGGGGCCAGAGGTGAGGGACTCCTGAGACCCAGCCAGGTTGCTCTGCGGCCGGCTCTCCCCTCACCAGCCACCCCTCTTGCCCCTGTCCAGCCTCTCTGCAGGTGTCCCAAAGGTTGAGGTGCTGGAGCAGGAGCTGGCCTGGTTGAAGGAGCACCTGTCCCAGCTGGAGTCCCCAGTGGTGCTCTGCCACAATGACCTGCTCTGCAAGAACATCATCTACAACAGCGACAAAGGTACGGCACCTCAGACCACGGCTGCTGGCTGGACAGCCACACAGGACTCAGGGCGGCCGCGCACTTGCCAGCAAGAGGAGGCCGCGTCCGGGGTGGTGGTGTGTGTTTTCGCTTCACGGCGAGAACAGGCAGCAGGAATGTCCACATAGGCAAATCACTCTGTGTGGGGAGGGAGGATAGATGCAAAGGCGTGGGAGGGTGTCCAAGCCCCCTTAAGAATGCCTCTGGCTCCAAGGTCACGGTGACAGGCCGAAGGCCTTCGTGGAGGGGGCCTGCTGTAGGGCTCAGCGAGGGCTCCCTCTCCCCAGGCTTCCTCTGCTTCCTCCTGGATCCCCAGTCAAGCTGAGGGCCGGGGGAGGGCTGTCTGAGCGGGGACAAGTGGACGCGGGAGGAAGCAGCGTAAGGAGACTTCTGAAGAGGAGGGGGGGGTTTGTCTGGGAAACAGGAGGTTGTGGGTGCTTTCTAGAAGTCGTGGGGCCGGGGATGGAGAGGACACCTTGAAAGGTCCTGCTTCAAGCTCTGGGGACCCACGCCCTCTGCTTCTCTGCCTGCCAGGTCACGTGCGGTTCATCGACTATGAATATGCCGACTATAACTACCAAGCCTACGACATTGGCAACCATTTCAACGAGTTTGCAGGTGAGGGGTGCGGGCACCGTTCTGCTGATGGAGGGGAAGTAGTGGGGGGGCGGGGGGCTGCGCCTTTGAGGAGAGACCCAGCCTGCCTGCTAAGCCCCACATCTCCCGGGTGGGCGGGACCCATTTACAGACCATGCTCCGCCTGGCTTGGTGTGAACTGGGGAAAATGCACGCGTGGATCTGCAATCCACTAGGTCAGCAGTTTGAAACCAGCAGCCACTCCCAGGGAGAAAGACTGAGCCTCCTACTCCTGTAAACAGTTAAGGGTCTAGGAGACCCCCAGGGGTCACTGCGAGTCAGCATGGACATGATGGCAGTGACTTCAGGCCCCACCCCCCCTCCAGTCCTAAGTGTTTTCATGCCCCCTGTGGGGGCGGATCAAGCTGTAAGTAGCTGTTGGCCCCAGGGCATCAGGGCTCAAATCTTGGCTTTACTGTTTAGACACAGTGTGGCCCTCAGGCAGGTGACTTCTCTGGCTCTGTAAAATGGAGATGATCTGAGTCATTGTCCTTAGGTGCTGCCCGGTCAGCTCCCACCCATAGTGACCTTGTGTACAAGGCAGCGCTCCTGCCGCCCGGCCGCATCCGCAGTTGTTCTGTGTGGGCCCATCGGTGAAGACTGTCCAGCTAGCTTGTCGAGGGTCTTCTTTGTTTGTTATTCTTGCTGCCTCTCTACTTGAACAAGCTTGGTGAATCAGAGTCTCTTTCACACACTCTCTCTCTCTCTCACTCACTCTCTCTTTCTCTCTCTCTCTCTCACACACACCCCAGGGCTTGGCACATACTCAAGCCAAACTTGCTTCCCTCTAGTCCATTCTGACTCATTGTGCGTCCGTAGGGCAGGGTTGCGCTGCCCCCATGGGTCGCTGAGACTGGAACTCTTTTTAACCGGAGGAAGGAGGCTGCAGTTGACAGCCCAACACAGAACGCTACACACCACAAGGGTATAGCATTCTGTAAGTGTTTGCTGCTGTTCTTGGGCAGGGAAGACTTCCTGCAGCAGGGGCGAGCAGAGTCTGGGTAGAAGACTTTCGATGGGGGTTGGGGGGTAGGTATCCCGCATGAGTTCTGTCAAGGTGTGTTAAGGAGACTTGAGGACCTCATTGTTGAAAATCATTAGTTGGATGCTGGGGGCTGGAGGCGCTACCCCACCCTCCCCGGCTTTGTGGCGTGCTGAGCTTGGTGTGGCCAGCTGCAGTAGCTTAGCACAGGTGAGACTCACCCAGACCCACGGAGAGCCCTGCCCTCCCTCACCCAGCCGCCGCTTCCACCCAACACCATCTGACCAAGAGGGCCCTTTCTAGAAAGCCAGGCAGCCGGGCCAGCTGAGCCCTGTTTATACCTGAGGGTGGGGTTCCCTAGGCAGCCATCGGCTGGGGAGCTCAGCTGATCAGGGCAGCTGAGCTGTAAGGTGGGGCATGGAGCAGAGGCTGGCCCCAAGGAGCTAGGAGGCCTGCTGCGTGCTCAGTTGGCAGGCCCACTGGCATTTCCAGAAGAGATCGTTCTGGTTCAGGCATTGAAGCCCTCACATACCACACAGCAAAGTCCGGCAGCAGTTTCTCCTGGGGGGCAGATGGGGCCAGGCTCCCCTGTTGAGAACAGAGGAGGAAGCAGCTCACTTTTGGAGTAGGAGGGGCGGGACCTCCTGGGTTCTCAGGAAGCCAGGGACTAGCGATGGGGGGTGGAGAATCACAACCCTCACCCCACTTCTATGGCATGGTGCTGCAGGCCTGTGCCGTCTCCCAGGCCCAGAGTTTCTATTTGTCTAAGGAGACCCTCCTCTAACTATACCTTGCGGCCTGGGCCCGAGCCTTCTGGCCCAGGGGTTCCAAGTCTGGCAGCTGTCCGAGCACCCAGAGAACTGAACAGGGCTGGGTGTACCTGAAGGAGCCCTGGGGCCCCGTACGTTAGGTGTGCACCACTCACCCGAAGGTTGGCAGTCCAAAGTTGCCATCCTGCCTAAGACAGAAAGATGAGGCTGTAAGTGCCCCATAAACATTTACGGTTCTGGAAGCCCTCGCCTGGGTCGCTCTGAGTCGGCGCTGAGTCGGTGTTGGTTGGTTCTGTCGATTTAGACAGCTCTTCACATGATGTGTCCACAAGTAACCAGCTCAGCCCCGCCCGCACGTCCAGGGCAGCCCCTCACGCGATGAATGACGAGGCATTGGTGCGTGCTGTGGATGGGGAAGCACTGGGCTATGAACCCAAAGGTTGCCGTTTCAGGCCCGCCTGGAGGCACCGCAGGAAAATAAAAAGGTCTGGCAATGTATGCCCAAACACCAGCCCCTGGCAGCCCGTGGAGCACGGTGCCACCTGGCACCTGGGTCACTGTGAGTGGGCACTGACGCAGGGCCCATGTTTGGTTGCAGGGCATTGTAGCGTTGGGCCTCGGATGACTGGGAGCCCTGGTTCTGTGTTTTCATCAGGTGCGCTGTAGCTCCCAGGGTGTCACAGTGCCCCCGCTGCTGCCTTGTGGCTCTGCCACGCCCTGGCCACACCCATCCCCTCACCGCAGGAGGTTAGGCTTGCCACGCACTCACTGGAGCTGCTCCCCCAGGGCAGGAGGGTGCACAGGTGGAAGCTGGGAGGGGAGAAAGGGTCCTGGGGGCTGGGCCTGTCTCCAGCATCTCTGCCTGTCCCCGCCCACCAGGTGTGAATGAAGTCGATTACTGCCGTTACCCTTCACGCCAGATCCAGCTGCAGTGGCTGCGCTTCTACCTGCAGGCCCACAAGGGGGGCCCCGTGACCCCCAGGGAGGTAGAGAGGCTCTACGTGCAAGTCAACAAGTTTGCCCTGGTGAGTGTTGGGCCCCGGGGCGGGGAAGAAAGAGCCTGATGG
Source organism: Nesogale talazaci (assembly GCA_004026705.1). Classification (NCBI taxonomy): domain Eukaryota; kingdom Metazoa; phylum Chordata; class Mammalia; order Afrosoricida; family Tenrecidae; genus Nesogale; species Nesogale talazaci. Next base: position 22,805 of record PVJH01022579.1, read on the forward strand.
AGGTGCGAGGACCCCAGGGTCCACAGTGTGGGCCAGGGACACTCCCCGGGTCTCTCAGAGTCCTAGGAAAGTCACCTCAGTTGACCCTGTCTTAACATAATGCCCTTGGCAAAGCCCAGCTTCATAGTCTCCCAGAGCATCAGGGGAGTGTAGAAGCAGGGGGGAGACTATGAGCACCCCAGCTTCCCATCTGGGCAGTGCTCTTGGGAGGACTCAGTCCCTGAGCTCCAGTGGCCTCTCGCTGTGTGAGAAGAGCAGCCCGGCTCTCCCTGCTCCAGACAGATGCTGCGGTCAGTGACTCGGACCTGTGTGTACGATTCCTGCCAGGTCTCCTCCACTGTGTGGATGGCTCGCTCATCCTGTTAACTGACAGCCAGGCCTCGGGAGAAGACGAGCCAGCTGTCCTGAAACGTCGGCGTAGAGTAGCTAGAACTCCTTTATAGGAGAGTCCTGGTTTTGATGGGCTGGACCATTTCCTCATTAGCACAGAACCCACCCTGCCGGCCTCTTCCTCTTCAGGGTCCCCCCGCCTCCCTGGGGTCACTTTCTGTGTCAGGTTCAGGTTCTCAGTCCTATGCCCTGGGTGAGCCGTGCCTCTCTGCGTCGTGCAGAGAAGAGAGCCTGTGTGTGACTGACCACACCTTGGGGTTCTCAGAGGCAGTGTCTTCAGAAGCAGTAGCAGGTCACCGGGGCCCCTTCTTTGGAGGCACTCAGCAGATGGGCTGAACGCTCTCCCCCCCTGGGCAAGTCATGGGGTCACTACTGTTGGCCCTGAGGCAACCCAAAGCCACATCTCTGATTTCTTGACCCTGCGGTGATCTGGGACCTGGAGGACACCCCTGGCTCCGAGGTCGGCTTGGCCCTACCTAGTGTGAGTCGGTCCCAGGGGCAGAGGGCAGCCTGGGGCAGGACATTCTGCACACACACCAGCACTCGTGACCCAGCCTGGTGAGCTTCAGGGCCAGGCTACTGGTACTCCCCACTCCCTGGGGGCTCCAGCTCCTCTGCAGGCCTTCCACTGGCCATAGCACTGGGGAGCCATTTCTCCCCACAGTGGAGACTCCCCCAGGTCAAGGGTGAGCCCAGCTCAGGCAGGGAAACCAGCTGCAAGTCCAGCAGCCCTGGTCCCCTGCTTGGCTCAGCCCCCTGCCTGGGACAGACACCTGGGACCCATGAATGCTTGCCTTAGGCCAGTCAGAGTGGAACCCCCAAACTGCCCAGTCATTTGGCTTCCCTGCCAGGCGACTGCCAAGCTCCAGGTTCCATGGATCCCAGAGGCCGACGTATCCCTGGCTGGGCAGCTCCATGCCAGGCACAGGAGGGTCGCCCTGACCCCCTCTCATCTGTTTCCAGGCCTCTCACTTCTTCTGGGCACTCTGGGCCCTCATCCAGAACCAGTACTCAACCATCGACTTTGATTTCCTCAGGTCAGTCTTGGGGACAAGTGTGTGTGTGTATACATGGGGGGGGCGGGGTGGAGTGGGGGTCGTTGGAGATGGGACTGGGCAGACTTTGTAACCCAAAGTATGGGGCAGGCCAAATGGGTCCCTGGCACCCATTTCTCTGCTCTGTGGATCTAGTGCACCCCAGCCCAGCTGTGTGCTGTGAGTCACCAGCCCAGGCGAGGCCTAGGTAAGCTGAGGACACTCTGGTAGCACTGGAGCCGGGGCCCTGCCCTCCTCTTGCTACCTCCGCTGCTGGTCCACAGCGCTGGTGGAGCTCCGGAAAGCAATTCTGAGAGAGATCATGGGGGCATTTTTTTGGAGGGGGGAGTGGGGGGCATCACTGCCCTCTGGTGGTCATGGGAGCTACCCAGCCTTGCTCCTTGAGAGCCGCTGCTGAATTTGAACCGCCAAGCCCGTGGGCCACAGTCCGGCACTCAACCACTATGCCACCGGGCTCAGCCCCCACGAGGACACTTTACAGCCCTGCAGCCCATTACGGAGACCAGAGTGACTTGGGCTGAAGTCGCTAGGATGGCCTAGTGGAGTCCCAGTGGCATAGCACATTGTGCATCTTGCTGTTAAATGCAAGGTTGGCAGTTTGAAACCACCAGACACGTTCTCCTAGAGTACATTGGGGCTTTCTGCTCCCGCAAATGGTTAGGCAGTGCCAGAAAGGGATGGGGCAGTTCCAGCTTGTCCTGTAGGGTGGCTATGAGTTTTGTGCAGTGCCCCTGCCAACACGGCTGCATCTTACAGCACCTGCACTGCTCATGAAGTTGACAACCTGGGTGGAGATTCAAGTCTTCCCCCTTCCTGGCCCAGCCCCCTCGCCTCCTTCCCCTCTGACCAGCCTCAGTTGAAAGGGAGTCACAGCCCCATCTGCAGGGTACGCTGGCTCTCTGTGAAAACCCCTGAGTATTACCAGTTTCCCATTGGCCTCCCCTGGGTACCCCCACCCCCACCCAGCTCCTGCCCTGTCTCCCTGCAGGTACGCTGTGATCCGCTTCAACCAGTACTTCAAGGTGAAGCCGCAAGTGTCGGCCTTGGAGATGCCAAAGTGACCAGCGTCCCCCAGCCCTCCCTGCCCATCTCTTCTCCAGGCGTGCCCTGCCCTGGGGCCGCAGGTGGGGACAGATGGGTGCGCAAGGAGAAAGGTCGACCCCTGCCACCAGGCCCCCAGAGAATGCCACTCTAGACCTCTGTCCTTCGGTTTGGACTCTGGAGGGTCCCTTCATTTCCCCAAGCCTAAGGGGAAGTGCCTGCCTACGAGGCCACCAGCACCAGGGGTGGGGCTACTAGCTCCCCCCCCCCTCACCCCCCCTCAACCCCTGCAGCTCCAGCCCCAGACTGTGCGTAGCCATGGTGTGTCTGCCCTTCCTAGCTTGCGGAAGGTGGGAGGGTTTCTTTCTACCTCCAGTGCTCGAGCCTGCAGCCCACCCCCACACCAACTCGGACAGATGGATGTGCACAACCCATGGGGTCTAAACGACCCGGCAGCCACCTGACCTAAGAGCCCTCCCTTTCAACCCCACTGAGACCCTCGGCCGGAGGCAGCACCCTTCCCTCTTTTGCCCTCCCTGAGCCTGGGCCTCTGGGTCCTGTGTGTGGCCCAGCCTCAGTGGCCCGTTTGGGGCTGGGGGTGTCGGAAAGGTGTGGGCTCCTGCCTCCGAAGGCCTGGCCAGAGGGGACCTTGCTGATAGAGTGGCCAGCCCACCCCCTCCAGACTGCACCCACGAGGTCTGCCTCCCCAGCAGGAGCTTCTTGTGAAGCTTGCCCCAGGCCTTCCCACTGGGGAGCTGCGAGGGGCAGGGAGGCTGGGTCAGGGCCTGTGGAGGGTGGGAAGGAGGTGATGCTGAGGGTCGGTCCACAGATGGACAAAAGCCCTGCCTCTTGTTGCCCTCCCAGCACCCTCCCCGCTCCCAGACGTAGAAAATGATTCATTTCTAAGTTATCCTGGTTTTCTGCATTAAAATGGCCATTTCTGGAGCTGCCTTTTGAGTGAGAATGGGGGTGGGGGGGGCGACAGGACTTGGTTTGGGAGGTGTGTGTTGGGGAGCCTCTCCTGGCAGCCTTCCTGGACTGGAAGGTGGAGGTGTTCAACCCCTTTCTCTGGATCCCCTTACATTTGTCTGACGTGTGTGTGTGTGTGTGTGTGTGTGTGTATACATGCATGCATGTAAATGTGAGGTGGCGATGGGGCCTGTACACTCAGGACTGTGCCATCTCAGGTGCCTGGGCACCTCTGGGCAGCTGGCTACCCCTGGTGCCATGCTGCATAAGAGCTGGACTGTGGGCAGCAAGGAGCGTGGAGCTCTCCTGAGGCCACAAGCCACCTCTGCTCCCAGTTACTGGGGGTGAGAAGGCGAGGGGATGCTCTGCTCCGGGAAGGGCCCGAGGGAGGGGCAAGCAGCCGTTCTTCTCTGCAGCCCCAGTTGTTGCAGCTGCATCTCCAGGGCTGGGCCACAGCAGCAGCAGAATGCGGCCTGCAGGCTCCGAAGTCCGGAGGGTAGACTCGGCCTGCTAAGGGCCAGGTGCCATGGCATCAGCTGGAGCTGACGGTCCTCTTCCTGGGTCATGGGGCCCCCGTGATTGGCAGGAGCCAGGCCTCAAGGGGCACCACAGTGATGGGCATGGCTGCGGTGAAGATGGGCCCAGAGCTGGGCAGTCAGGCCACCCTGGGTTGCCATGGGGTCAGTGGTGGTGGCCCTGGCCTTCTGTGCTCCAGACAGCACCATTCTCTGGGCACCAACTGGGCCCTCAGCTCCACTGCCAGCCACCAGGTTTCTCTGTTGTTGCAGGGTCCCTGAGTATAGCTGCCCTGTGTTCCCTGACCCCAGATATGACCTATACCCAAGGGGTCGCCAGCAGACAACCTCCCTGGCCTAAACAGACCACTTTCTCCATCCCCAGAGGTTAGGAGTGCCGTGGAGTTAGTCTCTTCCTTGCTGTCCCGAGACTAACCCACACCCTGCCTGCTCAATCAGTGTCCAGTCCCTGGAGGTGTCTATGCTGGCCAGGATTAGAGTCCTGGTGGGAGCTAACCCACTACCCCTGCAGGAATGGCCCGAGAGCAGCGAGCCTTGCTGGTCATGGCCGTGACACTCTGTTCCTGTCCTCTGCAGTCCACCTGAGACCCTGGGAAGAGTAAGGTGGGAGCTGCTTGATTTCATCCAGTGTGGAACAGTAGTGGCGAGGGGCGGGGAACCTAAAGAGGCAACTCTTCCACACACCACTAGAGGGCAGGCGCTGCAGGCCACCGCCGCCGCCCACATCTTTCCCACCAGGGTCCCTGAGGACTGGGCTGGCCAGGGAGACCTCCAATGGAGAGAGGGTAGAGGGGCGAAGCCAAGTCACCATCACACTCCCTGGATCAGAGGTTTCACTTTGGTTCCCTACAAGTTTGGGGCCTTGAACTCATCCCCACACGTCTGCACCCACCACTGCCCTTTGCTGGACTACTCCGGGTGTCTGGAAGTGAGCTACCACTTTTAAACACCTGTGGCGTAAAGCCCTCTATGCCACGCCAAAACATTGGCCTTTGAGAATCTCATCTGAGAGACCAAGTTGCACCTCACAAACTCCTTGTCCCCCCAGCAGCTCTCCAGAAAGCAGTCTTGTCCCTCTGCCCTATCCCAGGCTTCTCTGTTCCAGACGAAGCACCGCTGGTTCTTGTGACCCCTCTAAGGGCAGGCTCGCCAGAACCTCCTGGTCTGCTGATGGCCTGGGCAGGAGAACCAGCCTGGTGCAGCTAGCACCAGGTCTGTGTGTCCCCTACTCCCTGCCTTGTTGTGGACACAGGCCTCTCTTAAGCCAGCCCATGGCTGGGCCACTCCTCTTGAACAGGTCCAGCTCTTACAGAGCCACCATCTAGCTCGGCTGCCCCATTCTGTAGTCAGGGGATGGGTTTTCAACCCAAGAGTGAGCCTCCTTATCCATCCTTGTTCATATGCACTCTGTTCAGGTCGGGCCTATTTCTCCCAGTGCGACAGACAGGTTTTTGACCCTCGGTCAAAGCAGCGTCTCAGACGAGCCCCAGGTCTGTCATTAGAGGCCCCGCTGACTAATCAGTATCAGGGGTGGGGGAATGGTTGGGGAATCCCGTGAATGAGTGGGCAGGGGGAGGGGTGCCTGGGAACCTTTTTCTTCGTCTCAAGGGACTTCTCCAGAAGTTAGGATGAGACCACTCCAGACAAGGCGAATGATGGCTTCCCAGCAGGCAAGAGGCCAAGCTCCCGAACTTTGTTACAGCACCCTTGTCATGCCCAGGGTGGGCCCTGGTGGTGATTGGGCTTGTGTGCTGGAGGCAGGGTAGTGGTGGGCATTCCATGTGGTCTCTGGGTAGAGTCTGGCCCTGCCCAGGCTTGACATCCCTTTTCCCAGCAAGTCCTTCGCAGGCCCATGCCTGTAGTGCTGCAAGCTGCCACCAGGGGCCAGGGGCGCCTGGGGTACCTGTAGTCTAATCTGAGTTTAGGCTGATATCTCAGGGAGCCCAAGGGAGGCCCTCAGCGCAAAGGGCAGATTCTGAAATGGTCTGTCTTTATTATGCTGGCAGAACACACAAAAATGCCCCCCCAGCCCCGCCCCCCAGTCCCGTGTAAACAGGAGAAATGTGCTGGTTAAGTTACCCCTCATTATCTTATTATTAACAAAATAAAGCACTATCTATGTTTACAGTCATAAAAAAGAGACAGCCTGGAGAGAAGTGGGGGCTTGGAGAGGAGATTCTGGGGGGGGGAGAGGGATGGGGGTGTTGCTGTGGGATGGAGGGTTCCCTTCCCAGCCTGACCCCAGGCTCTTGCGGGTCTTTGGGAGTCAGGCTCCAGCGGCAAGTGACTTCCACTGGGAAAGCACACGTGAGACTCACGTGTGTGTGTGTGTGGGGGGGGGAGGGGGCAGGGGGCCAGGGGGCAAGGAAGGAAGCCTGAGCCCTCAGCAAGGCCTTCTGAGAAGAAACAACCCAGCCCCCACAACACACACACACACACACACACACAAACCAGAAACAGCCCAGCCCCCACTCAACACACATTCACCCTCACACTCACACACACAAAGAAGAAGCAGCCCAGCCCCCGCAGGTTCTCTCACGCACACACTCAAACGCACCAGTTCTGCAGGGTAGACTGGAGCCCAGGTGGCACGGGTCCCCATGCTCCAGGGCCCCTGAAGAAGGAGGCACCATGGATCCTCTTGCTGTTCCCCCCCCCCCCCCCCCCACCCACCCACTCGCAGGCCTTGGGTGGGGACCAGGGACTGGCACCACAATGAAGACCCTCAAAGGCTGGGGTCCAGGCCGTGCTGCTCAGAGCCAAGCATGGCAGTGAGGCAGGGGCGGGGGTGGAGGGGGTGGGGAGACCCGGAGGCTGCCAGCCGAGCTCAGGCCCAGAGCACGGGCAGGGACAGACACCCAGAACAGGAAGAGGAGAAACGGGGCCCTGAAGACACGGACAGACAGAGAACCTGAGACACCCAGACTGACAGAGAGGTAGCCATTTGGGGACACAGAGGAACAGGGGGAGGCCCCAGAGAGGCCCCCAAGTGCTCGGTGAGAGTGCCGGCCCAGGGGCGCTCGCTCAATAAATACTTTGTGCACGACTGTGCGGATGATCGCGCGCGCACACCGCAGTCGGGCACAAGGGGCTCGGCGGAGGAGGAGGAGGAGGAAGACGAGGAGGGGCGGCCAGGTCCTTTGACGTGGAGTACAATTGGACCCCGGAGAGAGAGGAGCGGTCTGAAGGGGACAGGGGGGTGGGGCTGGGGTTGTGGGCCTGTGGTGGTTGGCCCAGCCAGGGGACGAGTGGAGACAAGCATGTGACCCCCCAGGAGGGCAGGTCCATAGCTGCCACACCCCGAAGCAGGAGGGACCGGTCCTCCATTGTGGCCTGGCCCTGGGCCCTGGGGAATTCAGCCAGCCCGCAGCCCCCCGGGGGTGCCTGCAGCGGGGTGCGGAGGGGGCCCAGCCCCTCTTGGATGTGACGCGCACGCACGCACCCGAGTCCAAGTACCAACAGAGTCCGGGTGGGCGGGCTGTGCCCGTGGGGCGGGGGCTCAGTCGGTGAGCACCACCAGCTCCCCGTCGCTCTTCTCCTCGCCGTCCGAGTCCTCGTCCTCACTGTACCGGTACATCTCGCCGTCCGCCACCGAGTGCCTGTCCTCGGCACCCTCGCCCTCCTCCCTGAGGCTGCAGGTGTTGACGATGACAGGCATGTTGGGGTCCAGGCTCCGGGGCACATACTCCACCAGGGGCTGCGCCAGGGGCAGGCCGGCCGCCCGGGGGTACAGGACGTCGGCGGAGCTCAGCTGCACCTGGCTGGCCTGCGGGCTGAGGGCCGAGAAGCCGAGCGGTTACAGACCCACCCTCACCCCGCTGTACACCAGCAAGGTACCCGGGGTCTCCCACGCACCTGGCCTGAGCCCGTGGCTCATACACCCTGCCTCGCGCTACCTCCAGATGGCCAAGGTCACTGGCACCGCAGCTTCACCCGAACCTGGGCCCCGTCCCCGCCCCGCCTTCTCCCCAGAGAGGAGCGCGCTCAGCAGGCGACGGTTGTCAAAGCAGGTTTTGGAAAAGACCCTGTTTCCGGCACCCTGGGGAGTACGATTAAAGGCACCCACGCAGGACATTGCCTCCTCAGGACCCTTCTGTCCACCTGCGGAGGGCCTCTGGATGTGGGACCCCGAGACACGCATGGCCAGTCCCCCTAAATGTCTAAGTCCCTCGCAAAGTACCCACTGCAGTCATGCTTGCCGACCCTGGAGCTGCACGACACACACACACACACACACACACACACACACACACACACCCGCCCCTGGCGTCGACGACACTCACGGGATGACGTAGCTCTGGCGGGCGTCCTGGCGCCGGGTCCTCATCAGGGCCTTGTACTCCCCCACGCGCAGCCGCTTGCCCTCCACGATGCAGGTGCGCTTGGGCCGCGGCTTGTACTTGTAGTCGGGGTACTTCTCCAGGTGCTGCCGGCTCAGCCGAGCCTGCTCTTCGTAGTAGGGCTGCTTCTCCTGGTTGCTCATGGCCTTCCAGCGGGAGCCTGGCCCAGCGGGGGTGGGGGAGAGACAATCAGTGGGGACTCACCAGCCTCCTCCAGCTCGGTGTACGAGGTAGTGACTGACAGGTGCGGGTGCCCTCCGTGGACGCCGAGCAAATGCCTACAGGGGAACTGAACTGCCTGCCTGTGAATGTCCAGATGCCAGGGGAAGGCTCAACACCCCTCTACCTCCCAAAGAGCCCAGGAAGTGGCTCCCAGGCCTCTGCTTTGCATAAGCAAACGAGCAGTGCCCCCACCCTCAGCCCAGGCGGCCTCCCTGCTCAGAATGTGGGCTAGAGACCTGCTCTGACCCTGGAAATGCCCCTCCCAAACTGCTGCCCTGCCCTGCTCCACCCTCCCCAGAAACCTCCAGTTAGGCCAAACCCACTGTCACTGAGCCAGTTCCAATCCACAGCCACCCTGTATACAGGGGTTCAGGGCCACACAGCCTCCACTTCCTCCGGAGGAATGGCTGGTATATCTGAAATGCCAACCGCCGTAACCCATTCCATCACCAGAACCCACCCAAGCCACCAGCTGCCCTGTCAAGAGAAAGAGAAGGCTTTCTGCTCCCTTTCAAGATTTATGGGGCATCCATCAAACCCCATGACCTCTCCCACACACCACGAGGCAGAGACAAAGCCAGAGAACACTGCTAAGCAAACTCGGTCAGTCTCACAAAGATAAATATTTAATATCACCGAGGCTCTAAGGAAAAACACAGACGAAGAGACGTGGGTCAGACACCAACAGACTAGACTGTGGCGACTCTGAGGGGGCCGAAGCCAGGCACAGGGAGAGAGGCCTGGTTGTCAAGGGGGCAGGAGGGAGAAGGCGGAGGAAGAAGAAGAGCCACAGATACAGAGGGCTGAACGAGATGGGTTCGTTTCTTGAGATGGGCTGTGTAAATCTGTATGCTTCTGTTTTTAAAGTCCCCCGAGTCCTTATCCCTCAAACCTAAATAGTGGTCTGAGTGGCTTAAAAGAAAAAAAAGAGGAAAGGTAAGATGGAAATGGATCTGAGTTTTAGCTTTGGAAGCCTTATAGCTTTGGAAGCCCCCGGGAGCGTGCCTACCCGGCCCTTTAGGGGCACCCTGAGTCTGAACTGACGTGTTTGGCTTGAGTTTCCTGACCAACACTTGGTGCCCTGATGGTGTGGGGGGAACGTGTTGCGTCGGCTGTTCAGAGCCACCAGCAGCCCCACAGGAAAGAGACGGGTCTCTGACTCCCGCAGAGCTACCATCTGAGACACCCCCTTAGACATCTTAGGGGGTCGATGTGGGTCAGCAGTGACCGGATGGCAGCGCTGGTGTGTGAACCACGAGGTGGGCAGTTCGAACCCACCAGCACCTCCACGGGAGAACGGTAAGGCGGTCTGCTTCCCTCATGATGTACCTACCCATAAAATGAGCCCTAGCAGAATTCCTAGGCATTTGCGCAATATAACCAAATGCCTCTCGTGTGGGCGTGGCTATGCAGCATCTCTGCACGACCCCTGCAGCCGGGCAGCCCCTTTCCTCTAACCCCATCGTGACAGCTGCTGTCCCTGAGGTGACCAGAGAGGGGCAGGCAGCCCCACCAACAAGGTCAGCCCCCCTGTCCGGTCCCGGCCATCCTGTGTGCGCTGCCAGCTGAGGCTTTGCGGGGAAAGTCCCCTCAGTGAAGTGAGGAGCGGGACGCTCTGCTTTAGGGACAGTGTGTCCCCAGGGGGGAGAAGGAAAGGTGTGATTGCCATGGGACTCAGTGCTGTGGGTTTCTCTCCCCCACCACCGACCAGCACCAGTCTGCAGGCCTCTTCACCCCCACAAACACCAGGGGACAGGGGGAAGGCTTCAGGATGGAATTCGAGGTTTGGAGAGTTATGATGATGTTCCAGAAGAGGTCGACTTACTGTATTTGAGTAACTGTGGACTGTTGTGCCATACTTTAAAAAAATAACACATCCTCTGAAAATAAGCCCTAGAGTGCTTTCTTGAGGAAAAATAAATAGAAGATCCTGTCTTGTTTTTGGGGAAACATGGTAACAGTCTTCCCTGCTACCTGCCCAGAACAGAGTAGGCAGAGTCCAGAGAGGGTCTAAGAAGCACGCACACAACCCTTTCCCCTTGGGTGGGTCTTGGGTCTAGACGCTGCCAGGGGCCCCACAGCAGCACAAGACTTGGGTCCCAGCTGCTCCCCCGCCTGACTCCCTGCCCTGTGGGGCTGCCGGGTGTTCCCCCGCTCACTCACCGAGGATCTTGCTGATGCTGGAGTTGTGCATGTCCGGGAAGGCCTGCAGGATTTTACGCCTCTCGTCCTTGGCCCACACCATGAAGGCGTTCATGGGTCTCTTGATGTGGCTGCTGTTGCGAGACTCGGGAAAGTGGCGGGAGCCTGGAGGGACAGAGGGTGGGGGGGCTTGAGTCAGTCAGGTGGATGAGGACACCCGGCCCTGTCCGGCACACAGCAGGACATCAGCAGAAGCCTAGCCTAGCCTACTCCCTACTGGGACCCCAAGTCCCAGAGGGGCAGAGAGAGAGAGGGAGCACAGAGACCCATAGTCACCAAATATAGGAAGGCAGACGCGGACAGACGTGGGACAACAGGCTGCCTGGAGAAGACGCCGCAGACACCGCAGTGGGTGAGGGGCAGACAGACGGGACCCACCCTGGCCCTGGTGTGGCGGCAGCAGCGGGCCGTCCTGCCCGGGGCCCTCACCGTCCATGTCGCAGCTCAGCATGGCCTCATCCAGCGGGTGCACACAGCCCTCGTCCAGCCGCTCCTTGGCTGGGGACGAGTCCAGGCTGAGGAGGTCCTGCGAGGGCAGGGACAGCCTGTGGAGTAGCCACTCGGCCTCCCGTCATAGTCCCGCCCTGCCATGCCCACTCCCCTCAGTTGCCCAGCCCAGCCCATACCAGGGGTAGGGAGCTGGCCCTACCTTACGGAAAGGAGTGTTGGGAGAGCTGTCCAAGGCCCCCCCATGACCGTGCAGCAGCTGCCGGGCATCCTGGATGGCTTTGGTGACTGCGTCCCCTTCTCCAAGGAAGCCTATTGAGAAACCGAGTCAGGGGGATGCTGGGCCTGGGACTCAACCTCCCCAACCCTCCCTCCTGCTAAAGTCACACAGACTCCCATGCCGTACCCACAGACCGGGAAGTGGAAGTGGCACCCCACCTTCCCCAGGGTTGTGCAGCTGTGAGCCCCGACACAGAAAGGGAGGCAGCCTAAAGGGCCCGAGGGGCCTGGGTGCACAGGTCCAGCCCTGGATTGACGGAGCCAAGGGGCAGAGGCTGGAGGTCGCGGCATGTCCCCAGGGCTGGCCCTGGAGAGGTGCAGGTGTTGGAGCTTACCCAGTGGCAGGCTGGGGGGGCTCGTCTGCAGGTCCCGAGTCGGGGCCCCGTGGCTCGGGGGGCGGGGTCCGCAGTTGCTCAGCTTCAGGCTTGGGGGGCTGGAGGTGTTGGGCAGCTCGGAGACCTTGGGCTTGGCTGTCAGGTTCAGGGGCTGAGAGGGCTCCTGCAGGAGACCAGAAGTCAGAAAGACCAGCGTGCCCAGGACACACACACACACACACACACACACACACACACACACACTCCGTGCGCTCGAGTCGATGCCGACTCACGGCGACCTTGCAGGGTAAAATTGCCCCCCTGGGTTACAGAGCTGGTCACGGTCTGCAGGAGCAGAACCCTGTCTGTCTTCAGAGGAGTGGCTGGTGGCTTCGAATCTTTCAGAGCGCAGCTGGATGCATAACCGCTTTGCCACCAAGCCTCCTTAGAACAGGCAAGGAGGCAGAAAACGGAGGAGCCCAGGGACGGGTGACCAAGGACACAGGATGCCAGGCGGACACGGGCCAAGGGAGGAGCCAGCAGGTAGGCCAGGGCCACAGGCCCAGGGCAGCCTGGCAAGCCGTACCTGCAGGGAGTGGTGGGCGGCCAAGGCCCCAGACCTCTTCACCACGGGGGCCGGGGGGCTGTGTAGCAGCTGCAGCGGGTACTCCACTGTGGGAAAGGTGGCAGAGAGAAGTCCTGGGTGAGCACAGAGGAGCAGGCACCCGCTCAGTCAGCCCCCAGCGCCACAGGGTGAGGGCCAGAGCCTCCCTCCGAGCCAGCCCAACTCGGCCCCAGCCATTGTCCCCCTCATGACCTCCCATCTGTTCTCCCCACCACCCAGTCCTGTGCCCCCCACTGCATAGTCTCCTGCTGCTGCCCCCTCTGCAGAGTCCCCAGACATGAGGCCCGGCCTAGCAGTGCCAGGAGAGGACACACCCTCTCCCCCTTCAACCCACGTCTCCAGTTCATGCTGACTGCCCGTGGACAGCACTTCATAGAGCACATCACAATCCTATCTTACAGATTACAAAACGAAACAAAATAGAAAGAGAGGCCTGGAGAAATTAAGCAGATTGCTCACACCTCCGATAAATGGCAGTTCCAGGATTCGAACCCCGGTCCTTGATTCCCTTGCCTCTACCCGATGCTTTCTTCTCTACCTCACTCAGCCCGACCAGGCCTGCCTTTGAGGATGGAGGTGAGATGAGGGTGCCCACAGGATGGGCCATGAGGGGTGTCAGGGTGTGTGCGGATGACAGGAGAGACGGGATGGGCACGGGGGCGAGGTCGGATCGGAGATGTCGGACTGCCAACTTGCGTGTTTGGACTCTGCTGTGGGTGGCAGGCACCCCCAAGTCCCTCCTGGTCCGGCCTCTGCCTCCCTCCCCTCCACAGCTCTGCTCCACAGACCTCTGCAGTTCTCATGGTTTGGGGCCACTGCCCCATGTTCCACCACCGACTCCTTTCCCGGGACCCCTAGCTCAGTGGAAGCTTTGAGCAGCACTGACCCTAACTGTGGCATCCCCTGGGGCTTCCCGCTCAACCCCCACCTCCCCCCTCCCCCCTAGGTTGTCAGCCTGCTAAGGTCAGTGCTCTCCCTGAGGGGTGTGGGTCCTCCCAGGGGCAGTTTCTCGTATGGCTCCTTCTCACCAGGGGAACCAGGAGCATGGACCGAGGGGATGGACCTGACAGAGGTTTGCACTCCTGGGCCAGGTGACTACAATGCACACACTCACTGTCTGTCATGGAGCC